>JTDE01000182.1:123432-153698 GCA_014338405.1 Paragonimus skrjabini miyazakii | reverse complement strand
GAAAGTAGACTTTTGCTGATCATTCCATATGACCAGTTTACTCTGGCCCGTACATGTGACAAATCACCTGGGATCGCCCATTGTTGATTGTCTTTCACAAACCCGGAAGGATCATGCCGACATCACTTCCATGCAGCAAGGTCTGTCAGACTGAGTTTCTACATGTTGCTATCTTCGCTTCGGGATGCCACCTCAGACACTGGCAGATTTGCTGTTGATTGAAGAAAATTAGCCTTCTCCTCTGTCTGTACTCAATCAGTAGTCAGTAGTACAACTTACTTTGTCCACTTCTTGTCGGTACTTTCAACACAAACGTATTCTTATTGCTGAATAACACATTGTTGTACTGGACATCAGTCGAGAAGCTTTGCGTCCATCTCAACTTGAGAATGTTGGTGTCAATCTCTTTTTACCGTTATTCACTATTTGATGTGAATCTTTCAGAAAACACAGGACAACAGATTGGACCTCTGGACTAGTACAGCCACTTCGTGTGGACCCAGATCCCTCATCTGGAAGCTAAAGTTTAATAATCTTTGCACTGACAGAGACCTGACCTAATTTGATTGTCTGTGTTTGTCTTTAGTTACAACATCCTCCTTTCGTTATTTGTTCATCAGAGCAGTCTGAAACTTCCCCGGATGACAGCTGTCCATAACACTAACATCAATGTGACTCAGGTCTCGCGTAAGCCATGTTAACAACATCAATCTGACGTGGTCACATGGATTCAACTGAGGTTTCGTTACATTCAGTCTGGCAGCTTTTTGTTTATTTGAACTATATTCAGTTTGGCGTTAGGTAGCTGAGGAAACTAAAACCAAATATCTTGTGACTTATTGTTGCAGAACTACTTGTGTTTATTAGGGAGGAAAATAACATTGGATCGCGGAGTATATGTTAGTGATCTGGATGCAATTTCTTAATTGACAAGTAACAAACCATGGTTATCACAAATCTCACGATAATGACTGGCTCAGGGTAGGATTGAAATCATCCTGATTGTTGTGGGACTTATATCCAAATCCATTAATCACTGTTGAAAAGTCTGTTTACAAATGTGAGATGCAACTACCTCTAAAACGAAAATATTGAATAACGGTATAGTCAGTATTTTTTTGGCTAGAAATAAGTTGAACAAACAAAATAGATTGTCCATTCAGATAGTGAAAGTAACATCAAGAGGACCGAATTATACGATCTTTTTGAATAGCGCTCGACTATTCAGACGATATTCGGTTAGAATGTCCTATAATACTATCATTTGAAGTTTTGAATGAGAAGTTTTCTGAAGCCTGTCAAATGTATCACCGTCATCCAGAGACTTGCTTTTCACCCCTTCATATTCATAATGAGTGAAGCTATACGGACTAATTAATCGAGAGCGTCAAAAGTGGTACTGAATGGCTGATCGTAGACGATTGACAGTTTGTCATTTAGTTTATTATTGAAGAACATTCCATAGTGATTCACTTTCCCTAATACTCGATTGACTCCAAGACAGTAGGTACTTTCTGGATGATACTTGTAAAACCTTAGTAAGACGCACCACTACTTTGTTTGGAATCGTTTTAAAGACGATTTGTAAAACATCGGTAAACAACTTTGTGGTGTGTTACTTATGACTATATTTCAATAACACGTAGGTTAACTTCGATTATTGGTAATTATCTAAAACCTGTGAACTTGATTTTATATAGTTGACTTCATATGACACACTGGGATAGGTGAGTAGCTGAATCCAATTGTATGTTTTCGTAGTTCAGCTTACAGAACACCTGTATTGTGCACGGACATTTTTCTTCTGTCACCTGTTCGAATCTAGCTCAGACGTAGGTGTTTTACACTTACGTGTACAGATGAGGGGCATGATCAGAAAAGTCACATGGTCTGAAATACGTTATGCAACAACAGATTGAAAAACATGTTTATCGACATGACGGACCAAAATCCTGTCAATACTGAGACATCTCATTCCAAAGTGGAGTGTGACCTTTATCTGTTTATTTGCTGGATTTTAATCACATTGCACAAGCACACTATCATCTAACTGTGTTGTAGACCATCTTATGATAGTCATTCAATAACAAATGCTTCTTACTCACGGAGCTTTCGTTTTGTATTATGAAGCATGCCAAGGGAATAAAGCATAAAGGGAGAAGGAGGTAATTTAGCGTTCCGTTCAAGTTGAGTGAATTGATCGAAAATGATGGTGCATCAGTCTCTTACTATTGTTGATGTGGTTAAAAATCCCCAGGATAGTCATCAGAAAACAACAGTGTAGCGAACAAGCTCGTTTTCGGTTATTCATCATCAGGCCAATTACATAACAATTTATATGAAACAGAGTTGTCAAAGCAAAACGGACAAAAACAAGTAGCTAGTTTGGGTGAGGTCAGACACGTCATCGGCACACACGGAAACAACGTTTTGGTACGATTACGTCACCAATATGACGCCACTAGAACCATGAAGGTTTGATCGGTCACGGAGTGTGTGGTTGGCCATGGCAACTTCAACGCCTGAACAAAGCGCTTTTGTGCGCACAAAGGTGGATTTCTTAAACGAATTCCAATCGCTTCGGCTGTGGCTAAAATTCGGCATCTTACAGCTTTTGAGTGACTGGCGTTGACTCGGTAAATCGGACGGAAACAGGAGTCCAAGTTGACAGTATGATGTGTATCAACGAGGTGTGAAACAATCGCGCTCGTAATTGTCTTGGTGACTCCGTTGCTGATCCAGGCTGGATGGTGCTCACGGATACGTTCACATAAACGCCTGGTCGTGCGACCCACGTAACTAGTTCCACAGGAACAAGTAAATGAGTAAACACAAAAAGAAGCCGCAGAAACGGGCATTTTATCCTTTAACCGTAAACACAAAGCTGGAGTCGAGTTGAAACAGACGCGTAATTTTGCAGCTTAGAATGTTCTATTGATGACAATGTCAAGTCTTCTAGTGATTGTCTCGGCAACCGTATCCCCTTTGAATGGTAATGAGATAAATACTGCTCTCTTTTCCACTAGATTCATCTTATCCTGTTTCTCACGACGCTGCATAATCTTGTCTACAAAACGCTCTGGATAGCCATTTTGTAAGAACAGTGCGCGTAGAAACGATAGTTCATCGGAGACTGTATCCTGTGTACATATTCTCATGGCTTTATTGGTCAAGCAGTTTAAGAGATTCCTTTTCTGTCTTAGAGGAACAAAGCTGCTGAAGTGGATATACTTCCCATTTCAGGTCTCTTACCTATAGATTTTTCGTTGAACCGATCCATCAGCACGTCGCCGGATGAGTACGTCCAGGAAGGCTAGTTGATCGTTACGTTCAGCTTCTAGTGTAAACGTCGCGTTTGTGTGGGCAGATTTGAAACTTGTTCGCTACACTGTTATTGTTGATGTGTATGGTACTGACAGATCAACCAGTTGCGCAGAAACGGGACTACTGATGCAATCAATTTGACTGTTGTAGTCGTACTCCAGATAACCTGGATTTAACTTTCATAATTACACCTCCACTGATCAGAACACAGGTGATTTATGGAGATTTTTATAAAACTGGGGACCACATACTAGGTTACGGAGTCATAAACTACGTTCGTCCTAAATGCTCATCCAGATACGTGGTTTTGATCGAAAACTTCATTAGCACACTCATTTAAACTTATGATATACTGTTTATGCTTGAGGTTATTTATATTTTGTAGGCATGTTTTCAGAAGAACTATTGTAACTCTACTAGATATGCGCATAAACTTGGTGTCTGTAGACTTTTCTTGAGCTTGCCTGTTCATAACAACTTTTGGTAAGCCAATCAGCCTGTTACTGGAGTAACATTTATAGCCCTGTTTTAGCGAGCGTTTTGGAAATTGTGCATGAACAACGTGGGCAAGTAACCCTAAAATCATGCAGGGTGATATGACCATTTGAAACACATACATGGCCTAGTACAGTGAGCATATGACTGCCCGTCGATACGATTATAAGGTTAGTTTTTAGTTTTACACTACAGAGCATTCATTGTCATGTGACATTTATTGTCACAAGCTGACTGAATACCATCAGGCTCTGTTACGCTATAAAGAAGAGATCACAGTAAACAGGGCTCTAACGTACGACCGTGTAATTAACAGGTTGATATCGTTGCCTTAGGATTAGAGTGACATAAACTATTCACTATTGCATCGGACTACGAGTTAATGGAATGAATTTGGTGACATTTCTATTGTGCATCCGTGTAAGCATCAATGGGTGATCACGTAATGCGGAGGTGTAATAATGTAATTTTTGATCAACACATCAAACGGCAATAACAATGCATGTATTTTATGGTGTGGATATTCTGGATATTACTGGCAAACTTGTTGAAGGCTTGTTCATGAACTATAAAGTTTCTGAAGTGATGCACATTGGTTACAGCAGTGAAGATGATGATATAAGTAACCGTAACAACTTAGACATGTTACAACAGGATCAAAAGTCAATATTCGTAATAAGTAAATGACGAAGACAAACGGAATGGTGTAGAACAACTGTACAAGCATGCTTGCGTGAGGAGCAGATGCATGAACCCTATTCAGCAATTTGTATAAAAAAATTGCGTTGCTTGATTGATTTCCAGTTACGGATACTCCATTGTTAACATAAGACATAGGTATCCTTTTCAAATGATGTAATTAATCGAACGGAATTGGTAACCATCTGCTATTGAAAGAGCGATTACATCATCGCAAGGCGAACAAACTCAGTGTTGTAATCAACTACTCGTAATGACGGGAAGTAGTATACAGTTAATATGCAAATGCAGAGATATTCTGACACAGCTTTATCGTGTTTTCAAGTAACCGTCTATATCAGTTAACTAACCTGATATGTATTTATCTTGTTATTCAGTAATCAAATGGTGATAAATATCTGTTTATAATCATACATATGAAACACCTTGCTAATGTAACTTTACGGATGAAGTACGGTACAAATAGACGATTATTGCGATTTCTGTTAAAATTCATTTCTTTTGGTAAATTCTCTGCCAGTACAAAATATCACACAATTTGTCACAGAATATATTATGCTCTGTTACGAAATAAATTTTTCATAGCTAACAATTTACTAATTACGTGTGTCTGCATTACGGAAACATTTAACCAATTTTGGTAGCGGCACACTTGGAGATCCATTAAAATCTTCCATTGGACAGAGATCAATGTATTCAGTCAATGAACTTCGTGTTCGCCTAGTAAGCTTTCTCTGGTTTTTCTCTTATACTGTGACTTACGCACAGTGATTAACTTTGGTCAACGCAGTCCACCGAAAAGAGTGACGTACAGGACAGTAGCGTCTGTTGAACAAACGTAATTTATGCAACGACGCTAGTGAGGGGTAGGGTTTAAGTGAAGCTACGATGAATCAACCATAAGGATTTTAAAACTGTGTTTACCGCGCTAATTTGTTCACAACTTCACTAATCCAGCCTGGAAACTGCATGTGATTGGTCTGTGGAAACGACTTTGTAGTGCGTTTGGACAACTTAGGGTGGGGCGTTTCTAAAATGTTCAAATATGTGTTAGACAACCAAATGACAGAACGCAAGCTAAAATCGGGGTTGGAACAAATGGGATTAGTTGTCTCTTGTCCAGTTCGAAATGCAGGCCTGGTACGCTTGAAAGATATAAATGTTTTACTCTCAAACTCTTAACCCGAGTGTGTCGTAGAGTGTGTAACATTACAGCTATGGGCAATTGATTGCGCTTATTTTGGTTCACTTTCAAATGAACGATATCCTTCGTTATGTACAAATTGTCACTCTTCCATATCTGTTCATGCCTCTATCCTGGGTTGTTTGATGTTTCCATATACCGTCGGACTTCAAACAAGAAACGCATTCGGAAGAACTGAAACTCTGGTCCCTTAGATTACTTGCTTCTGTATGGGCAATAAAAGAACGGAATATTCTCCATATTTTCTAACCAAATCCCTAAACTCTGTCGTGATTCTGAATGGATGGTAACTTACATGAAAGAAAGATACACGTCATTCCTATTTTAAGCCGTGTCGATAACACTTCCGCACGTCTGTATAAGGATTTTTTGCAAGTCACTGTTGGGTTGAGATTTCTCATTAGCTGTGATGTACTTCTATCCCGTAAAATTATCCAGACTATTCGGATTTCAAAGGGAGCCTGTAAAATTCCTGTGCCATTCGACCAAAGTACAATGAGCTACACCGACAAGCTTCTTAATCAAGGTGTGTCAGCGAAGTTCATTCTACGTCATTGTGGTATGGCTATGCTCGTCAAAATGGCCTATATGCCAAAAAAGCGCAACAGCTAAGGCAAGAAGTCTATTTCCTTCCCAGCAAACCAGCTAGCTGAGACCTTTCGGCCTATCGGATGAAAGGCTTGACCATAATCTGCCGATTGTTCATTGGTCGTGGGTTTGATTCTTCGGTGAACTTGGCGCTGATATGACCCATTTCGATGGAAACTGCTGTCCACCACTTCGCTGGTAGTCATTGCGACCAACTTTTAGCAAAAACATTTTCTAACCTCATTCCCAGGCTATAGTGGATGATTGCTGGTTTGCAGGCTAACTATAATACAGTCGATCAGTTTCAACCTGTGTGTAGAATTAAGCTTAACGATTAAAAATAGCAGATCCACTGACGTTTGTTGTCTTCGCCAGATACCTTGTTAGCAGGAGTTTTCGCGCATTTGTCAAATTCTTATTCGGAGTTTTCGTTCTCAACCTGTCTCACTGCATCGATCCGATCTGTTAAGCTTGGACTACTCTGGAGGTACAAGAGAAATCCATTGAAATGTATAGAGTCGACATCTACTCGTAGAAAGGCAAGTTTGGAGCAGGCGAGCAGTTTTAGTCGGACATCCTTGATAGATGGTGTAATGATTCACTTCTGATCGTTGAGCTACTCGTAGCCCAAAAACGGATCCTCAAAATGATAACAAGATTGGATCCAAGAATGTCTACGGTACTATTAAAGAAATGCATCAACAATTATAAAGAGCAAATCTCAATCGTTCGCGATGATAGTCTTATCCAGCAAAATCAATAGTTGCTCAACAGGACCAGCAAGGTCAAAGGTGAGCCGTCACGCCAGTAGACCGCGATAAATATGGCTACTCACGCCGCGGACATTTAATAACGCATTAGTTCAATAAAACAACACGGGTTGGGTGAGGTAGTGGGAGAAAGTGCCAAGTTAGTGGGAAAACCAGGGAATGCAAATGATGGGGTCGAATTTTCTCAGTTCCTGGACGAACAAATTTACAGCGCCCGCCAAAATTCGTCTACTTCTGAGAGACCGCTGGTAATGCTGTACAGTTCTGGCTTCCTATGTACATATACTTAAAATAACTATCTACACAACATACGTTGGAGACCTCGTGAAGCTCAGTATCTAACAGTCATGCCCCTCTAACAAACAAAGGCGCCACACGTTTCTCCCAAATAGACTTGTCTTCGTGCGAATCTCTGCAGTACGGACTAGTTCGTCAGCGTCTACTTCACATTTCGTAACTAGGCCCAGAGGTCACTGGTCTCTAGTCAGTCCATCGGATACAGCAAGAACAACGTCATCCACCTGGAAATTACGTTGCTTCGTCAGCCATCTATGCCACACTTGCAACGATGACAAATACTCGCGAGACCACTTTTTCCAAAAGGTAGTCACCATATGATTCGCTTGTCTCCAACACCCAGTGTACCTATCTGCCAGATTGGATTCTGGGGTCAACCCAGTATTGTTTTTCAAGAGAAAATCATTCGGGCTCAGAGCGATGTAATCAGGACCGTCTGAGACAACAGGAACCAGTGCTCTGTTGTCTAAGATACGCTGTGCTTCAGCCAATGAAGTTAGAAGGGTTTCGTCATCGGTTCGTTGCTCTCAGCAGATTGCGCTCAAAATACCTCTAACAGATCGAGTCAGTCGCTCTCATACTCCACCCCAGTGACTAGCATACGGTGGATAGAAGTGCCACTGAATTTCTTTTGGTAAGAGCTTGTCATTAACGCATCCGCTACCTAAGTTGCAAACCCAGCCTCTAAGCTCTTCGTCAGCGGCTACAAAACTGGTACCACTGTCAGAAAAAATAGCCTCAGGCCTTCCTCTGCGTCTGATGAATCGTGACAGGGCCATAATAAGCGAGTCGGTATTCAACAAGTGGGCCACTTTGATATGCACGGCTCAGGATTGTAAGCACGTGAATACAAATCCATGTTTTTTTTGGAAGTCCTACCCCTCTTCACACAAAAGAGCCCAAAGTAATCTAACTCAACGTTCGTGAACGGATGCCACGCTGAGTCTACCATGACAGATGGTAGAGAGGCCATTAGCTGCTTACTGACTGAAACACAACGGCGACGGCAGGCCAGGCACATCCAATGACTTGCTTAACCGCCGCGCCACCTTGTATAATCCAGAAGTGCTTCCTTAACGAACATAACACATGAGTCCTTCCGGAATGGCCTTCGACTTCGTGACGATATCTTATAATGAGGTCAACAATGCGATGGCGCTTAGGCAAGGTTATGGGGTGCATGGTCTCGAAACTATAAGCCGACAAAGACAACCGACCTCCTACCCGTATAACTCCTTCAATCCTGATGGGGGACAATTTCCTCAAAGAGCTCCTTTGAGAGAGAACGGGGAAGCCATCACAGCCAGACAGCCTGGACAATAGGGCTGCCTCCTCGGGGAGACACTTCGAGTGCACTGATCCAATCAAATATATTTCTGCCGCTTTGGTCTCCTTTAAATTCAAGGGACGAGCTTTCAAAATCAATTCCTAGCGCTCACCATGGAGTTTCATAATGTTGCACTTGAACCGGGTAAGTCACACCATGGCTTTGAGCAATCCAGTCCAACTTGAGTACCGAATATTAAGGTTATGCAGACCGTTTGTTTGTACTTGGGCCAGTGTCTTCTTTAGTTCGATGTCGTTGGGCTCAACGAGAGAGTTGGGTTTCGGAGGCCATGACCTGCAAGATCGACTCAAGAACTCAGGACCTTTCAGCTACTTGTCTCTTACTAGGCCGTCCGTCAAACCGCGCGTAGCTAAGTCAGCCAGATTCTCTTTGGATCTTACGTGCCTCCATTGTTTGGGTGTCGACGACTGGTGGATCACAGAAAGTCGGTTAGCCACAAACGTGCAGAATCGAGTTGATACATTGTGTATGTCGTAGAGGACGATCATGGAATCAGTCCAAAAATAACAATATCGGAATATCTGACCTAAGTTGTCAACGATGATTCCATGTAACCTCACGGCCAATACTGCTGCGATAAATTCGTGTCGCGGGATAGTTACCGCTTTAGATGATGCGACTCTAGCCTTGCTAAACAACAGTGCACTGTTTCTGGCACCTTCATTTGAGATAAACGATCCACACACTGCCGCTCCATAACCCCATTCCGAGGCATCACAAAAAATGTGCAGCTCGGATAGCTTTGTTACAATAGCCTGCGAAAACATCATGCAGCGTGGAGCTCGGAAGTCATCAAGTGCCTTCAAGTTTGTCAACCAACCTTGCCACTCTTTGCGATCTTCTAGACACAATGGTTCGTCTCATCCGAGACCACTCTCGCACAGCTTCTGAAGCAAACGTTTGCCTAGCAGTAGCCATGGCGAGACAAAGCTCAAAGAGAAAGCTCAAAGAGTCGTATAGCGAAGAGACACAGGATAGCATCGCTGTCCTAGTCTCTGCTGTCTGGCAGCTGGAGACTCAAGCGAAATTCATTCGTTTCAGCGTTCCATTGAATACCGAGGGTTCGTTGTGATGGTAGGGATTTGGCTGTAATATCTACTAGGAAGAGTGAGAGCTCTGAGATCGGTGTTGATGATAACACCTCACGGTCATTCGAAACTCAGTTTCTCAGTCGGAAGTCTCCTCTGGCCAACGTGTCGGAAACCTCCCTCACAAAATATTTTGCTGTCTCCGCGTTGGGAACCGAAACTAGACAGTCATCAACATAAAAATTCGTCCGAACTGATTCGCGAGTGGAATTTTCATACATCGACCCACAGTCCTCAGAGGTACGTCGTAATGCGTAACTCGCATAGAAGAGCGAGGAGGTAGCGCCGAAGGGATGGGGGGTCATTTGGTACCCCAATGGATCTCTTGCAAGGTCATGTTCGGGCCACCACAGAAAACGGAACATACTTCAGTCACGAACGGGGGTGCGTACTTGCAGAAACATCTCTTCGATATCCGCTGACTGCCACTTTCTCCTGGCGGTATCGTATCAATACGCCTAACAGGTTTGTAGTCAAGTCTGGGCCCTGATACATCCTGTCATTCAAGGACAGTTCCTGGTGTTTAGCCGCGCAGTCAAAGACTACTCTGAGTTTCCCTGGTTTCTTAGAGTTTAGTACAGGGTGGTGTGGCAAGTACCACCAGTGCAGGTAGCTTGGACCAAGATGAGCTTGGGGGACCCTTTCAACATACCCACTTGCAATATGATGCTGTATTACGTTCGCATACTTTAAGAACGTATCTACATCACGGGTAAACCTCCTCTTCAAGTACGATAAACGTTTCTGTACTATTTCCTCTTTAGAGAGTGTGGGACCATTGGGTGACATGTCAGTGAACTCAGCATCATATAAGGCACGAATCTGGTCTACTAACGTAGGAACGTCCTGTGAAAGCCAGTTGACTGACGCCTTAGCCTGGCGTTCACTGGTCAAAGGTCCGCACAACATCCAGCCGAATAGGGTCCTCACTGTGTACGGTTGTCTGCGTCCCCCTAGCCTCTGGTCCAGGACACAGTGCGCCTCGGACAAGTCACAACCGAGGAGGATAGTAACTTCACTGTCCTCAATTTCACTGAACGTAACGTCCAGCAAGTGTGCCCACTTACTTGCTTCTCTCCTAATGAAATAGATAGGTCTCGTAGGCAAGTCCTCAACGGAGTAAGCGTTATCGATGATAACCGTCTCATCTTCGTCTAAAGACCTCACATTCAACTTGGCGCTCGTACAGTATGTTGTTTTAGTTACGTTGATCGTCGTAATGGATAGAGCCGAAGCAGTACCCGAGATACCTAGACGATCTAGGGAGTTTTTCTTTACTAAGGTAATGTCTGACTCGTTGTCCAAAAATGCGTAGGTAGCAAGGGTTCCAGAGGGAACCACCACTTGTACCCGGATGACTCCTAAGCATGCCTGCTTGCCTGAACAACTGGCGACACTGCAAGAGCCTTGATGCACTGAAGTGGCCACCCCAGGGTCATTGGGCTTCGAGTGTAGTAAGCCATTATGCCAACCATTGCCTCCATCTTTAGTGCACCTCAATCTACGTTTGCAGTAGATAGCTACGTGAGAGGGCTTAAAGCAGATAAAACATCCGCCTTTTCGTCGAACAGTGTCCCATCTCTGCTCGACATTCATTAAACTGAATTCAAGGCAGCCTTCTTGCTCATGGATCTGCTTACACAAGAGACAGTTATCTGGAGAGGACGATAAGCATTCCTTGGTGGCCGCGTAAGTTGAGGCCCTTGCCTGTCTACTGGCATCTCTCAGTGTATCCAACTTGCTTAAGTCATACGTCGTAGCGGATTTGATGAGTTTGTGGTCACTGTCGTAGGCAACCTGGCCGAACCTACTACGAGCAATTCGAGCACTCCGTGAAATAAACTCGCGAAGTTGTTCAAAAGTAGGCCTCCGACCAAAGGCCAGTGCACGGTCCACGACCTTTGCCCACTTGTATTGCATGTTAATTGGTAGCGATTTAACAATTCTCTCCGAGTTGGTTAAGGAGTTCAGATCAGAGAGGTAGTTCATTTGCGTTAAGGTTATTTCACAGCTCTGCATCTTTTTTGATAACTTGGAAAGAGCATCTGCTGTGTTGTGTACAGTCCTTCCCGCAGACAGCAACCCATCAATGAGGGAACGAGCACAATGGTACGGCTGCACGTACGAATCACCTAGTATCTCACGTGCTCGGCGAAGGGAAGAGGTTGGCGGAAGCATGACGCACGCTTCAATGGCTTCTCTGGTACGACCCCGACAGTAGTGTAACAAGTACAACAGCCGTTGACCGTCACCTGATACCTTCCTTTCGACATAAAATTTAAGTTATCGAACGAACTTTCAGTAATTTATGGGGTCACTATCAAAAGGGCACAACTCAAGCTTAAGAAGGTCAGGACTAGCGGCCGTTGGCAGAACGGTATACGACGGATGGACTGGCATGGGATGCTCATCGGACTGTATTGGCCTCAATCCTGGAGCCAGCCGTATATTCTGGTTCTCCAAATACTGTTCCTCTTTAGCATCAGGATCAACTGAGTGCTCCCGCTCGGGGTCAACGTCAGCATGAGCATCCTCATCTTCAGCTAGATCAAACAACAACCTAGCCTTCTCAACTTCCATTCTAGTATGGGCCAGCTTGTGCTCTAATGTGACTTCCGCTATGACTTCACGTTCCTTAGGCTCAGCTAGCAACAAAGTAGACTTCGCCTGCAAACTCTCTAGACTGCGTGTGGATCTACGACTAACGCATGAACTAGAAACTGAAACGGCATCTACAAAACAGTGGACTTGCCTGTCACATCCGGAATCTTTCTTGGGTCCCAAGAGTTCGGAATTCCTTGGCATCAGCATATTCCAAGTTTCGTCGGATTGAGTACTGTAACGATTCACGTCTGATCGTTGAGCTACTCGTAGCCCATAAACGGATCCTCAAAATGATAACAAGATTGGATCCAACAATTTCTACGGTACTATTAAAGAAATGCATCAATAATTATAAAAAGCAAACCTCAATCGATCGCGATGATAGTCTCATCCAGCAAAATCAATAGTTGCTCAACAGGACCAGCAAGGTCAAAGGTGAGCCGTCACGCCAGTAGACCACGACAAAAATGGCTATTCGCGCCGCGGACATCTAACAACGCATTAGTTCAATAAAACAAAATTGGTTGGGTGAGGTAGTGGGAAAAAGCGTCGGGTTAGTGGGAATAAACGGAATACAAACGATGGGGTCGAATTTTCTCAGTTCGTGGATCAATAAGTTTATAGATGGCATACAGTAACGAGGACACAAATGCTACTCAAAGTGGGACAGTTTGGATATGAGAAAGAACTCTGTATTTACAAATCACGATTTCTACGACTGTGTACTAGTGTGAGTGGGATGTGAATCGATAATTGTGACAGGCAGTGAGAAAATGAGGTATATCTAAACTTGTCGATGCTAACCCATGTTTACGTTCAATACAGTTGATGACATTAAATAAGAACCGAGTGGTTTTGTAGTGCTTAACATCGGAGTCAGTCGTGCATGTTACTTAAACTGAGTACAGTAAATTGGGTAACATTAAGACCAATACATGGGTAAGTATTTAACTAACCAAGGCTAGTTTGTTATTCAATCATAATACTACAAAATCACATTCAAACAAA
Source organism: Paragonimus skrjabini miyazakii (assembly GCA_014338405.1). Taxonomy (NCBI): domain Eukaryota; kingdom Metazoa; phylum Platyhelminthes; class Trematoda; order Plagiorchiida; family Troglotrematidae; genus Paragonimus; species Paragonimus skrjabini miyazakii. Next base: position 140,273 of record JTDE01000182.1, on the reverse strand, counting down.
TGGTTCACAACAAGGCTTTGTGATTGATCAGAGACCAACTGACATAATTATTCTTTTGAACCTACGTTGCCTCGAAATCACCTTCCACCAACGAACAATTTAGTCAGATTCGGCTCACGTATGTTTCATAACGATGCGAGGTACATGCTAGAAAGTCCGAAGTTGTAACATTTGATCGGTGAGGGTGAGCGTAAGTTTGGATCCAAACTATCACATCATTTTGACTTATTATTCTAGAGACATCTGAACAAAACCTGGTGTAAGCCGAAAGGACAGTTTTGTGAACATTCGCAAAACTCATCGATCAGCCTATATACTTCTGGTTATCAGTTGACTGTTGTTTGCTGGTCATTAAGATACAATCCTGCTTTTTGCCTAACATTTCTATGTTCACTGTTTACCAGTGGCATAGCTGGAACACCAAACAATTCAAACTTTTCTGGGTAGATTGAACGTCACTCAAAATTGATCATGGCCGTTACTTTCCCATAGACTTTCCAGTTAGTATCTTTCGAAAAGAAGCAATACACTCTAGTTTCGCTCTAGTCAGAGGTCATTAGCAGCGCATATTTTTTTGTCACGGCCTGGACTAGAACTCTGAGCACAAATTCATGAAATAATCGTATTGACCGCTGTATCACCGGCCTCACATTCGGTGCGGTCAAACTGTCATATGCAAACACTCAACCAGATTCGTTTATGAGTAATGCTCAGATAAACGGATCGTTTGGATAGGGGGCACAGTTATTGTCCTGTTAATTTTAATCGTCAACCCGACGACTAGGAGTTCTCTCCAAGTTAAAATAACAGAAACCATTAACTTGTTGGACGACTAATGATGAGTAGTAGGGGATTTTGGTTTCTTCTTGTTTATGTGCGCGTTTTACTCCATCGCGTTCATTTGCACAAATTGCTAACGTGTATCGCAAAACGCTAGTCACAGTACTAGATAATTCACAACTGCGTTTACGTCTGGTAAATGACTCACTTAACTATTATCCATTCAATTTATTTGAATCAATAATTGTCAAAATGCTTGAATAAATTTTTATGGCATCTTATAAACTACAAGTTTATCTGTTGTAATTTTGCCTTTTGCTAATGGTTTTTCATGACTTAACCAACTATCTCGTGGATCTTGATCACCGTTCTCAGTTAGTGTTAATCGTTTTCAGTCATTTATTTACCCAGACGTTATACTTGGTTTTCATTCCGAGGGGTACGACACGGCATACGACACTGTTATGCTTGACCATCCCGTCAACTGGTTCTCTTATTTTGTAGGGCCAGATAGGCTTGTCCCGTTAGAGGGAGTGAGCATACTAACGCTAATGTCTATATATTACAGGGTCACGCCAATGCACTGAGCTCTACTGGTCTGACGATGAAACTGTGAGAGCACAGTGTGTGTATGTGTATCTTTATTCCGTGTGAGCCTGCCGGAATCTGAGTACCAGTAAACATTGATGATAACTAGTCGAAATACGTTGATCACGGCTGAGAGTGAAAAATAGTTAACATTATTAACGACTGATTAAGGCTTTAGCATATCCATAAACAAGATGACAAGCACGTCTTGCGTGCTGCTTGAGCGCATACTTATCAGAACAAAGTACGAAGGTTGAAAGTAACTAATACTCGAAGGGAGCCACCGATAGCGAACTTGATACTAGAATCAATAATCCAGGTATGTCGAATTTCCTCCATAATACAGAAACGATCAAGGAAGTTGGCTCAAATCGGCAAGCCTAAAATTATGCGGCAAAGAACGACCTAAATCAAACCCTGTAAAGAACCACCGGTAATGAAATTTCATACTGGCTCCGTTGACTACTGTCAGAGTGGGATAGTTGATGGCATAAGAACGATCTAGATTAATTATGGGTGTGACATCTGCCTGAACCCTCGTATGATAGGGAAAATCCAACTTATTCTTGGTCTCATGCCGAAAATACTATCGATTTGGTCCATTGGAGTCAGCAGAGTCAGCCACAAACAAATGCTGCCAGATCCGTTTCCTTGGCGATACTTTGTTCAGTATACAAAAACTACCCTGACTTATACAGACTCTGGGAGATGTACCAAATGTGCAGTGATAGTAGCACAGCCTAGCTAAAATTGATTTGAGACCGTTTGTGCTGTAAGGACGTACGATTTTGGCGCTTGACCAGTGCTGATCGGAACGTTCTGGTGCATTGCTCTCACTAATCAAACAGATAATCTGTTGTGCAACTTCTCCTTTGCTCTGCTGGATTTATTCAACTAGTTGATAGAGCACATGTGCGTTTTTAGGAAACAAGTTCGACACACATATCATGTGGTTGTATGATTCAACGATTTCGTCAACCAAACGAGTCACAGTTTCACGGTCAGTTGCTATTATAATAGAATGGAGCAACTGGAAAAATCGTTGTAATCGCTCGATTGACGGTTGTTTCAATAGATTACAATCAGTATCGCAATCAGTGCTGAGACCCTTCATTTGAAACAAAAGTTTCGGTGGTAACCTGTTCCCTCAGCCGTGGTTCATGTAGGAGCTGCCACAATTTATTCTTTTCCGAAATATAAGTACTTGATTTGCTGGTTCATTATATGGATTATCTGTCGATGGTAACTTGATTAAATTTGACTAATGATGCATTAACTTGTGATACCGCGTGTTGAAAATGGAACCGATCGACAAATAGTGTTGGTCGCAGTCACTAAAACCATCCTTCGACATACTCAGTTTCACTGCTCAGAAGAAGACATAGGTCGCAATGTGTCATCATTTTGTTTCTTCTCACCGTGTACGAGTGTCAAATCACAGATTACATGAAAATTGTAAGCATCAGCAATTAAGCGGTAACGAGTTAACTTTACGTTACAAGACAGAATGTTATCGGATTCAAAGCTGATAAACTGCCCCCAGCCAACAGCTAACGTACATACAGGGCCAGACAGTGAGCAATGAGTACCAACGGCTTAGAGAAGTCGAGCAAAATATGGTCCGGCTTACAAAATAACACGCTAAACCGGTTGATTGCATCATTATAATATCCTGGTTTCATGATGCGCTTTGAAAGGTTAGGGTTGGATGTCGGTTCACGGCTTCCGTCGCCACTATCTTTCTGAGTCACTATACTTACCAAATACTTGGGCATATATACAACCAATCGTTATCGTAAATACCAACTGTTTTGCTGATATAGGTCATTTCAGTGGATTGGTGGGTTATGTGTTCAGTAGAATATGATCATGAATAGATTGGACAGTGTTTCTAGTCTATGGCAAACTCAGTTCACTTGTAATTAATGTGACGATCAAAGCGGAATAAAATTATCTGCTTGAGTCACTTATGTGGAGATCACCTTGGAGTGGAAATTGCTGTACACACCTTTTGAACCGTGCATACATCTGTCTTGAATGACGTTTTGTTCTGATGGTCGAAAAACTTTTATAGGTATCCGTTTTGCAACCAAGACTAACGTTGACGTTTCCTCTTTCCTATAGACATTCACCAGCGCAGATTAGTTCAGCCGTGTAAAATAGTGCTTTCGTTAAACCTCACATGCAAATACTTTGTGCTAAAACGAAATTGTTGAAACTCACGTATTCAGGTGGGTTTACGGAACACTAAAGATCGTAGTGAACCGTCTTGTTGTGCAATATGTAAGATGTTTACAATGAATGAAGTCTCTGTTGTTTCATTCAAACGCTGGGAAGGGAGTTCGAACGAATGGCATTCAATTGACTTAAAAGTAAAACGAACGGAACATATTTGTTAAAATTCAAAACACTACTTGCATATTGCTTATACAGTTTGGCACCAGTCACAACCTTGGGTAGTTGAATTTGCGTCATGTTTAGATTATTTCTGCTAAGGTTGTGGAATTTCACAACATCGACCTGTTCGTAGAAAATTCCTTTACAACCAAAACATATATTCTCTGTTACCAGAGGTGACTTAGATAGATAGAGGTAAATTCCAGATTGAAGGAGAAATAAAGTAATTTAACCTTTTTTCAATTTCTGTGAGCACAATTGAAGGTTCTAGTCTTTGGATCGAAATTAAAATGCCCTTTTGACTGGCCAATCGATTAGAGATAAATATGAAGTTGTTTGAACTGGCCTGCAAGCCGCATCAACTGAGGAACAACTGCGGAGTTTATAAGGTAGAAAGTGACAAAGTATACAGAGGTGACGTTAAATTACGGCACACATCTCCAAAGCCCCACCAACTTCTATACTTACCTGTGTCTGACACCGTTCTTTCTCAGGTGTTCCTTTCTCTTTAGCCGAGAACGCCCCGTTGAAGGCGATCTTGACGTCTGACCTTTTGTGTGCTTAGCCCAGGTTATATGCCGATCCCGAGACTTACGCTCCCAACTTGTAGACAAAACATGATATAGCAAACGATGAGTTGGTATTCGTAAAACTTGTCTTTATCCCCAGAAGTCTGTGAGACGAGTTCGTTAGACTGGGTGGTCTACAGACTCTCTCCATGCTGAAGACAAGCCGACAGACGTCCGACTCAGTGTTCCACTCATAAGCCGTTAATGCTTTAGGAACCCCGACGTCTGTGAAAATACACGGGCGATTGAGCCAGGCTTCGCTGCTGTACAATAATGCTGTTCATACAGCGGACACTATACACAGGACCTTTCATACGAGGTCTGAGATGACTCCCGGACAACGTGAGGTGACAGACATCGACGATGAGTTATAATCTCATCAGGCAGTTCACCAAAGTTGAGGTAGCCTCATTGTGGAGGAAATGTCCGACTAACTCTGACAGCTTACACTCAGGGGTATGAATAGACGAAGTCACACAATCCTGTAAACAACATTTATCACTTTGAAGATACGAATGTCACAACTGAACCATTGGACTCCCTTAAACAACTTCAACAGAGCAGAAAGGAGACCATATTTCGCGATATGTTAATAGTTAGTCAATTTTCATCACTGGGAAAAATAAGGCATGCATGTAATATACGACAGAAAAATACAGACAGACAAGATGCAGACACAGACATTCACACTAACTGTTTCGTCATCAACACTACGACAGCCAGATGGGTTGTTTCGATCACCTTTGTACACACAACACCGGCTGACAAGTTCTTATCAAAGTATCTTCGCAGAAGGCTAGTAACCTTGAGTAATGATTGTCTAACAATATTTTGAATTGGCTCGGTGGGTCACCTCGGTAATCTGTTGTCATGAACTGTTGGGCAATCGATGATGCGGGATTTCAAATGACGGATTCACCAGTCAGGTTTAGTTTTGAAGGACGTGTTACAGACCGGGTGGTCGGAGTGGAATTGGGTAGTCCATTAGAGCCAACATTGGTTATTATCTTTCTGGGAATGATCGAACGACAGGTCTCAGATAATATTACCAAAACCGTACTGTACAAACAATATTTTGATGATATTTTGTTTTTGATCAGTATTGATCATTTTGATTTACAGGAACCTACTCTTGTTTCTTGAAACAGAATCAAACGGTAGTTTGACATTTTTAGATTTACTCATCACTAGGCCTGAAAATGAGACGTTACAACGATTTGCCCATTGTAGACCTAGATGACGGACAGTATGTTAATTTCTCCACTTCAGCCCCGATAACGTATTAGCATGGTTTGATCAAGGCCCTGTTTCATAAAGCATGATATATTTGTATCCAGGGTATGCTTCTGATAGAAGGAGAATTGTTAGGAAAAATAATGCTGATAATCCAACTAGTCTGTATTCTTTATGAAACTAAGGTGTCATGCTAACCAGGGCATCTTATCCAACCACAAACTGCTCAACGCTGTCACTCATATATAATGGGATTCCTAGTCACGAATTGTGGTAACGTCCCCAAGTCAGTCTATCATTGAACTTTGGGCAGGACCAAGATTTGTAAGTATTCGCCCCAGCTCAGTCTGTCCTTTTCTGATCAATTTTTCGTTGGGCAAAGTTTTTTAGGGCACCCGAGTAATCGATCATGAAAGTTGCGATTGAAAAATGTTCCATGACTCAAAATGTCGAGATACTAGACACAAACTTTACTGGTGTATTCTGCAATGCCTGTTTAATAGTTCAACACACCCTTCATTAACTGGAAATTTCTTTTAATCATGTTATTAGTAAGTAGTTTGGCAGATTTATGGTTTAAGATGAGAACCAACTGTGAAAAGTCAGGGCTTCGGCTGGATTCGAACCATCAACAGAAACACCATGCCTCCACGCGGCAAGCGCTCTACTAACTGAGCTACAAAGCCACACCGGGAGCTCGGAACTTTTACATTTGGACTCGGTTACCCACACGTCCCACTGTCTCATATAGAATCCACCAAATGATCCAGAGGATCGACTGCCTTGGAAGCCGAATACCTGACTTCTCACAGTTAGGTCTCATCTAAAATCACAAATTTGCCAGGCTAATTATCAATAATACAATTCTTACGCTTAACAATGGCGTCAGTGGACTTCAGAGTGAACTGTTTGAGAAATCCTGCCTGGGCAGTCGATCCCTTGAATCATTTGGTGGATTCCATATGAGACAATGGGACGGGTGGGTAACCGAGTCCAAATATGAATTTTCCGAGCTCTCGGTGTGGCTTTGTAGCTCAGCTGGTAAAGCGCTTGCCCCGTTGAGGCATGGTGTTTCTTTTAATCATTTTGACACGCCATTGGAAACTGTTAAGTCCAGGGTGATTTTATAGGATTCGCGAGAACCGGGGTCTACAATCGCTTGTGATGGTGGGTGGCTATTGGAAGTAATCGGAATGCTTACTCACCGTGAGGATTGTATCGGTTTTGTTCGGTTGCCTGGTAACTAGTTGTTAGTGGTCTAGCTAAAGGCTGGATAATGTCTGTTAGCTGCCGCCACTTTTGATGATATTCTAACGATGAACCCTCGTGCAGGATGTTAACAATTTGCTCACCTTTCGCCATCAGTGTCTCTGAACAGTTTGCCGTGTATGGTGAGAATATCGTTTTACCAACGGCGAGGTTAGCCGTCCCGTTTTTTGATACGGGTTGACATTATCGACCATCTAACATCGTAAACTCTTTTTATTGGGTTCGCTTACCCGACTTCCTCCCCTGTGTGCTAATCCATCGTTTGCCACACAAAATTCGGTTTGCACACCCTGGTTTCAACTAGAACTGACAATTTGATGAAGGCCGTATCATCAAAGTTGACTTTCTTACTGCGGTCCAAAGGTTCAAGTGTACGCTAGGTTTGGATTGAGGCCGAGTATAGCAAAATGTCATAGTCAATAGCACTTATACTGTGACTTCTTGCGTTCCCAAGTTAAATCCCTTTTACCACTGTTAAATCGTTTCACATTCTGCTGGTTTTACTTCATGATGTTTTCTCTGTTATATGTGTAGTGGTATTAGCGGTAACCAAACATGATTGAGTTGAGTATTAAACGCGTACAATCAAACTCCGTTAAAAGTACCATCCTGCATTTTCGGCAAAATCACGCTGACAGGGAGGTAGAACTTGAATTATTCCAAATTCAAAGATACACTGCTCGTTCACATTTCAGTCTGGAAGTATGTAGATATCAGAGCTGCACACTGCCGAAATCATAAATTGTTATATATATTTGTACAAAACAGAAGTACTATAGTTCATTCATTTTAGTCTTGAAATGGTATGTTGGTAGCTACCAAGCAATGTACCCTCCCTACGTGAATAGCTGAGCTAGGTGACTGTACATATCACAATAGAATGGAGAGATTGACACTGCAAACACTGAACGAAACGAAGAAAACTGCATCGATTGGCGAGTCAAAACGTTTACTGCTCATTTGAATCGAAAGTCAGATGAACAGTGGTGAACACATGGTTTTAATACGCATGATAAGCTGGAGGATTTGCTTACAATATGCGTCATATGTATTCCGTGTTTTGTCAACCAGATAGTAGAGAACGTTTCTTTTGTGTATCGTTACATTTTGCACGTAAATGCCCCTCTAATTAGGGCTATCACGGAAGTTCGTCTGCTTGAGTTTGACCGACTTGCAAGTTGTAAACCTAATGTTCATAACGAGGTGACGCTAGTGCAGGCTCTGCGCTGGTAAAGCTGTTTGACTTCATGTGTACAAATGAAAACGTTTTCCTAAGTTCAACTCAACTAAACCCCTAGTCGTGGGGTTGACGATTGGAATAAACGGGGCAGTTACTTTGTTCCCTCTCCAGATTATCTGTTAATCTGAGGATTACTCACAAGCGAATGTGGTTGAATGTCTGCTTGTGATATTTTGGCCACATCCAATTTGAGGTCGGTGACACAGCGGTCAATACGGTTACCTCATGAATGTGTGGCCATAGTTATAGTCCAGGTCGTGATAAGGACATGCATTGCTAACGACCAAAACTGAAGTGAATTGTTTCTTTTCGAAAGATACTGACTGGAAAGTCCATGTGAAGATGGCGGCTGTAATCAATACGTGATTGCTGACGCTTTGTTTGCACTCAACATCGGATGTTTTATTTTTTAATCACGAGAATGTAAAAGAAACAAAAATAAGAAAACAGGTTTTTGTATAATGAATGTTTTTTCACGTTTTTTCGTTTTAACACGTTCGCATCGCTTTTTTTACGCATGTCAACATTACTTTTTGGTGACTTGAGTCAGGTTAAAAAAAACTCAAGGTTTTTCTGATATTGCACTATACTACCGAAGTAGTTCACTTTTAATGGACTGTGTTGCAGCTGTGCTTAGGTGGGAATACAGAAACATTCAGTTATGGTCCCAACTATTTGCAACAGCTTGCACTAACAAACCTCCCACCCGTGTACAGTTGGCGGGCGTTCACGATAACCTCGGTATACTGGGGGTGATGATGACAGCGTGCATCACAACGTTGACGAATACCATCATCTCTCTGTAAGGTACAGTGAACAATCGCTGACCCCACTTGACCAAGACGTCAGTCAGTGTAAAACTTCACTCGGTATTCGTACTCGAATGCAACATTTTCGTTCGCACTTTCCCGCCTGTTGTGCTAGTACGGTTTGCTTAATTTAGACCGATTTAAAAACATAGGAAGGCTTTGTATTGTCTTCGACTTACACAAGGGCAAAACATGCCGAGAAATAGGAAAGCATTTTCAGTGCAACTTAAAATGGACAATGTTGAATACTACGCTCAAAAGGGCGTCATCCTTTGTGTGTCCGTGGATTTATAGTACTGAGCCATTTTGAGCAAGAATGTCAGTCCCAGCGCATAATTCGACTTTTGATTTCCGTTGCTCACACCAGTGTTCGCGATACAACTCTTTTGAACCCTGCCCGAAGAATTCCATGACCGTTTATTCACTAACACTATAGACGTTTCACTCAACCGTAACACTACTAACGAACATAGCGTCGCATTATTCGCCTCACGTGGTAACATGTTCCATCATTTTATCGCAGACACACTTGCCTCACAAATGTGATTTTCTGACATTTCTTCTGGTAAAGCATACTACTCACAAGTAGGTAGAAGACGAAACACCAAAAAAGCAACTGGCGTAATTTGTTACGTTGTCAGCATTGCCATCGCGAGATAGCTGATGTCTTTGTTGAAATTTACAACATCCAAGTAAACTCATTGAATGTGGTTAAGGGTTGTGAACACACACAAAACAACCGTATATAGTTATTTTTCCTTTCTTTCTGTTAATTTCAGTCACACAACCTGAAAAATCGGGTCAACTTCTTATGGGTAAGTTATTAACGATGTCGATCAACTTGGTTATTCACTACGTGAAGCGATTAGTTAAAAAAATCTACTTTAATTTTGAGGAAGTTATTCTGAAGATGTACTATCAGGTTCACAGGACCGTTTGTTGTCCATTTTGGATAGTTGATTTCGTTCTGGCGTGTACATTTCTTGCCGGATTATGCAATAGTTATGCGAAGCAAATGAGATGAATTTTATGTGATTCGGCTGTATTTGCCGTTCTTTGTTTGAAATCGTAACTGTTTATCAAACTACCGGAAAGCTTGAAATGTTCATAAATTAAATCTGTGAGAAACAGAAAAATTCACAACATGTAGGCAGTTATTCGCGATAATTTCATTATCTTGCTATCAAATATGACATAGGCATATTGCACCGCTCGAACTTTCTTCATGACAAGAAGACACAAATTGGCAAAACTCTCTACTAGCTTCGAAATCTGTTAAGTGTCTTGTGTTGAAAAACGAGCTTTGTAATAAAATCATATATTTTTCCCATCATAATGGGCCAGTTTCGAAACGTGATTTCGGCCGTTTGTGTCCACACTATCTGTTCAATTGCCTAGATAAGAAGTAGTCCGAATTTTCACACTGTTATATCTCACTATTCTTTTAAAATATAAATTATCAAAACAGCATTCAACAAAATGTACTTTTGGATGTTGTTGGTTATTACTGTGCGATCAAACACTCTTGAGATAACGTTGATTTCTATTATTGATCTTTGAGATCATACAAAGATAGATGCAGATACTGTACAAAGTACGCTATTCAAAATAGCGTGCTAACTAGTCATGGCTTCTTGTTGAAAGGAATATACTATGCAAAGATCTGTATAATACTTATATATTTGCGCGTTAACTCTATTCTGGAAGATATGAGGAGAACCACACTTGAAAAGGGTGGCTAGATGAGGTAAACTGGAATGACTTAAACTTCACTAACAATCGCTTTAAAAAAAAACAATATTTCGTCAGGAATATTGCCCTTTGTGAAAGATGTTTGTCGGATTAATTCATGTCGGTTTTAACGATGAAAATAAAAAGAGATACTCACTTTATGAGACTACCGTAATTAAGCAGTATATAATCAAACTTTACAATGAAGCTGATAGTGGATTATAGAAAAGTAATGTTTTTTTCTGTCACCATACTCTATAAGATTACGTGAATGACACAAGAAGCTAAGTTGGCCATAATGCCTGGTTTTAAGGACTTATACAAACTGTTAGAATGTGACATTCTGAAGATTTTCAAACAGTTTTACATTCGAAGGTTACTAGGTGAATTGGAAGGCGTACATTGGTTGATGAAATATACTGGGTCATTCGAAAGAGACGACGGAATTTACATGGGTGACTTGAAACATCATCGTGTAATCGATGTAGCAAACACTAAGAAATATGATAGGGTTCAAATTCAGGTAAATATCCCCAAAGTAAATTTCAATATTGTTTACCGAGAGATTAGGTAAGACCTAATGTGGTGAAATTTCATGCGTAAGTCTTATTCAGACAGAGTTGCATTTCACACAATCAACAGACATTCGCAAACCAGTTCAGTAAATAATCGAACCAAAATTTTAGTTTATATTGATGAATAGTTTAACCGTTTACTAGGATATAATTGTCTTCAGATTAACGAATTCTTTCAGTAAACGTAACAGAATCCTAGAGAGGAGAACTTACGTCGAAACGGTATATTTTCATAAGAGTTTGTTAACATCCAGTGCCAGATCTGAAGTGTGATTACTATCCAGATAGCTGATAATAGTGTTCCAGTCGATACAAGTTTTCATACTAACTATTTAACGCATGTATGCAACATTTCCGTTGCACGAGACAGAATTGCACCATTTTAGTCGAGTTTATATAAAATCTGTTTTCGGTTTCGGTTTTCATTACGATTCTCTTTATCAGTATGAACGGTCGTCCAAAGTACCAGCGTGCGATAAATCGAATTGCATTACTGACGTCGTTCGGCATAATAATAATACCAAGGAAATTTTCTTCCATTTGTTGCTTTTATAGCATACGAACGCTGCAAGTGGCCCGGCTGCATCACTGGTGGTTCCGTTCACACATCTCGCTTTTAGTGTTAGCTTCAAAGGAATGCGTCCGGAGTGTGTGTGCGTGGTGACTTTGATAGTCCAATAAACCAGGCCTCAGAGGCCAAATGACTGACTAGTGAAGAAATAAAACCTCTATCTCCCAAAAACAGAGGCCGCACAATCTCTTCATTAGTAAGATCTAATTCAGGACAACAAAGAATCATCAAAAATATGGAGGAACCAAAAAGGTCACTGTGATGCAGGTCACGAAAATACTTGCTAAAAATTCATCACAACTCAAGTTTCTGTATACTAATATGTATGATTGATAAATAGATTGAGGATAACACAACGTTACGAGCAAGTTGTAATAATATACGTTTCAACCACCTCGGGTAGCCTTTCTCAGGAGTGTTGTAATCGAAATCACATTAACATTAACATTCGTCTCAACGTCACGCAGTCACGTTGCCACTCTGCTCGCAGTTCATTTCTACACTGAAGGCTTTAATTCATATCCATGAGACTGTCATTCACCGGACTTTCGACCATCTATCTGAGTTACAATTTTCCAGGCAGTTCGGTTCAAGGTTTAGTTATCTCGTGTTGTAAGGTTCATAGTCCAACGAGAAAGACACTTGAAAATTCCCTTGTTATAGTGGCTTCTGAGGACCAAAGCCTTCCTTACTCACCCTAAACCATGCGTGCAGCAGCTGTTTGAGAATCGACTCCCTAATCTCTAAACAGATGTGGTCCAAGTAAGATGATGTGACTGGGTTCAAGTCAAACACATACAAACCTACGTGCATGCATAATTACAAAAACATATTTGTAAACCTGTTCACGTCTGTTGTGTTTTGTACCGTCGATTGGCCCAAAGTTGTATAGATGACTCACAAGCGTTACTAATGAAATGAATCATCAGCAGAGTTTCCTTCTAAATTGGATACAGATACTGAACTGGTGCCGTGCTCCGATGAAGACCGCGACTATTGTCTGAACGGTGGTCAATGCTATATGCTCAAGTCGGACCGAAACGTATTACAGTGCAGGTCGGTGGGCGAAACATATCTCTTTTTTTTCTAGTCACTCTTAGTGAAACTGTTCAACGGTTGTGGATATACAGACATCAGATTCTAAGTTACTATATTAACCTAACCCAACGAGGTTGTCACGATATCATTGGTCATGTCTCTTATTTACACAGATGTACGATTTTTACTATATCTCATTAAGTTGTCAGCCATATACACATAATAATGAAATATACGTGTTTTGAAACGTGAATTGTTTTTCACCAACTGAAAAATCAATTCAACATGATGAACCAGATTTGTTTTATTTTCTTATGATGTATACAACGTCTACATTTTTCGTTACGCTGGGTTTCATTTAATTCACTTAAGCATACAGCTATCTGCCGAGTACTATCCGATCATCTTTCTACTGTGACTCAATCCAAGGTGCAGAACTTAAATATGAACTGTGTGAGGGTACAGTAATATATGCCACATAGTTAAGGATCTGAATAGCCACGTGATCAACATGCCAATTAATTACCTTGAAAGCAGAAACATTTTGGTCCATTGTAGCCGGAATGCCAAAGGTTAGTAAGCCGAACGGATGTAAATGAATGCTTGGATAAATGTGAATCGATCATCTGAAGTAATGTATACTCACTTGTAACATCCCTGTTTTCAGTGAAACGGGTTGGCTGGATATCTTAAGAGTACTTTTTGAGGCTAACACTTAAACTTCTGATTGAATGCTGACCATGATTAAGTTAACAAGGTCGACCTTGAGTGTCAGAAGTGCCCGAGCGATGAGTGCTTTCTGTTTAGTGTACTACTGTCAAACTCATGTGTAACGTGTGTTAAAGACAAAATATAGGGCAATTCATCTGCATTATCGACCGAGTCAAATAAACCGTGAGATGTACTCATTTGACTAACTTTGTCCAGACAGATGAAACAAGTGATGCAAAATTAGTGATCATTGCAGTCAATCCGGGGTTCAGCTGCGTTGCTTCAATCGTATTGATTCAACGTAGTTATGGAATTGGTTACAAGTTTAGCCCCATAACACTACACTCTCAAATAGTATTTAGTCAACAACTGATTAAATATTGACATACTTGCAAGGATATAAGTAAATTCTTTATCGAAAAGTAACTTTCACGTGTGTTCGTTAATCTTATTACGTAAGTTTACAAGCTTGTTACTTCTTCGAAACAAGAAGGCAGATCAGTAGTTATCCTACGTTCATATAACTGGAGATGCATTCTCGAGAATCATGATTTAATTTCTCAGAACAGAAAACGTAATAAATATTTAAGTCCAATTATGAGGAATACTGATGTATTTGAGAGCGGCTCGTATATAAACACGTTTATGATTGATAAGTTCAGCTCTGATTCATGTCAACACCCAATGTTTCGTGGTAGACTATAGTTGATTCATACTGGTCTTGGAAATTGACATTTTCGGATTAGAAATTCAGAAGTACGTTTGTGGGACTAGGCGTTTCTTATATGTGACCAAACTATTAGATGCATTCTGTTCATGGTGCTGGTCATTTATGGTTTTTCTTCCATTCACATTCGTGTCCAAGGTGTCCACACCAGTATTTCGGCGATCGGTGTCATTTTCACATTGGCGGTCTGCTTGGTACGAAGGAAGACGACGCGTGGTTCTATGGCAAATTGTCGTGTATATAGATATGTGCATATTGTCCACACCTGTGTTTACACTTGCTGCACAATTCAGTAGTCTAATCCCTACACATTCTTGCACTAGTCTCGCCTTTGCAATCGCCCTAATGTTAACATAGCATCGCTAATCAAGCTCAATGGTGCCGTAACCAGCTAGGCGTTTTTTTCTTTCATGGCTCATGAATTCGGTGTTCATGTTTTCGCTCATTTGGTGTCCAATTTCTTCCCATATATTTACCTCCTCGGTTTGCAGTTGTCACACGCCTTTCTATGGTGCTCAGTGTGAACGCACAGCAGTGGATCAAAGCGAATACCAGCGTAGGTTCTCATTGTTGTCTGTTCATTGTGGCCCAAAGTAAACAAATATTGTCACCTTCCGTTGGACATTGTTTATGCCACTTTTCGCCTTGACTACGACCTTGTAGATATCAGACGGTGATTGGTTTGCACACAGGAACAGATAATGTTTCAAGTTGATATTTTTACCGGCTTTAGTATGACTATTATACACTGATTTGTTGACCTCACGGATTTACCATACAATCGGTATAGATATTGAGAATACTTTTCTTGGCGAATTACAAAACTTCGCTATGAATATAACGGTTGAACATAAACTGCTATTCCATCGTACGACGAAGACTGCAATGACTATTGTCGATTGAGTTAACAGTTGAATCTCACGCTTATTAAGACTGGGTTTGAATTCTGTGTTTCACTTTATACTGTTAGACAAATGTCACCCGATGAAACTTAGTGTTGTCCAGCTGCAGAAACCGTCGATTCACTGCAGCAGTCAAGGGCTGGAAGTAGGATTCTAAAGTATTCTGATATCCACATCTGATCCTGCAAATTCACTCCTCTCAGTCTGTGGTAGAACTGTTTGGCATACTTACATGACCTTGGTGCAAGCTTCATATCAATTGACTAGATCCATTTCCTTCGAACGTGGAGCTTTTCCTCACGCTACCGTAGACCAAATCTTATTTCATCGGTCTGAATTCACATGCGATTGCTCCACACACAGTCTTTTGTGACTTTCCCGTCGACTTCCATCGAAACTGAAGGATTTGTTGGAAGTCTGGATTTGTTGTTCGAGATTTATCGCAATCCATCCACAGAACCTGGAAGTTGATTAGGCTTGTGCAACAGCGGTCAAAATGCAAACCTGTTCGCCGCCTCAGTCTTAAAGAGTATTTGATCCTCCATACTAGCTGTAATTTTGTGACAAATCTTTGTTTAACCCCGTCGTTTTTTAAACCATGGCCATGTATTTTTTCCGCAAACCATCGCTGCCTACAGAACAACAATCTTAAACCCCTCATCCGGGAATCACAATATATATATTGTAGTCGACACCGTGGCAGAGGCACCGATGTTTAAACTGTATGTATGTGTGGTTTTTCGTCTAACACATCAGTTATACAGAAAGTCTTAAATGCCGCGATAATATCATAACTCACCAGATGACGGGGAATGCAAATACGGCATCATATAGCTAACAGCACTAAGTGTGCCACGACAATGAGATTGTGTGGTAGACTTGCGATTATTGAGCATCACAGCTCAGTGTTTCATCCCTGATTATGTGACATTTTTGTTCAACCTGGAGCTTGGAAACTGAAGATGTTTGGAGCCTCATGTTTACTTTTTCTCTCATTAGGATTGAATTATTCAATGCGTGAATTGTTTGACAAATTATGTTTGGGAATTCAGTTTACAGTTGTAAAGTTCGTAATGCGGACAGTTGGTTTGCTTGTTTGCCGCACATGAACTGGCTCATACCGTGTCACTGGTGTGACACCGTACGATTCAGTTTAAGGGGAACCTTAGGCTAGATGCCTGTAACCGACTTTTATACCGATCAGAATGCAGCTTAATCTTTGGTTTTCAATCGTTGGACTAATTTCGACACATAACGAGGTCCCTCCACAATGTTCACTTCTAAAGAATGTGAAAACCAGGCGCTTTGAGAAAGTAGGCATTAGAGAATTAGCTACTGTAAATGTCCGATGTCTTCTTTTGTACGACGTGTGTGTTAACTCAGGATGATGTGGTTCGTGTCCTAAAGTGTGGTTCGGTACAGTTGCAGCCACTTTCCGTTACTTAGTCAATAAGCGTTTTGTCTAATGACTTTCTCTTGGATACAGTTAGTTACATACTCTTATGTGAATTTCTAACATCAAATATTGGACAAAGACCGGTTCGTCTGCTGTTTGTAACTAATTGACGTAATATATGTTTTACTCCCATCGAGCTGTGCTCGTTTGAATTGGTGATGCTGGTCAATCACTGGGTTGCGGGTGATAAATTCATTTCTTCTGACAGTCGACCCGTGTTTGCTCGACCGATGTTGTTTAATCTA
>JTDE01000182.1:106743-118544 GCA_014338405.1 Paragonimus skrjabini miyazakii | reverse complement strand
TTTTTGTATAAATAAGTAAAAAAAAAAATGTTGTTGTTTTAACCGTAACTTTTGCATTTAAATCAACGAAACCAAAATTATTCATCGGCGATTTAATAAACAATTATTTCCTTACCGCAACCATGTTTTAATATGTAGATCCACTTTTGCCAATTGCACTGGCTCCATGTACAATTTCCAAAGATTGCTATGCACGTTGTGAATCTGGATTCCATGCTCATCTGTTCTGTCCACCGGTGTTATTGTTGTTGCATAAGAACATTCGTCATATGTTGTTATAATGATTTTCATGAAATTACCGACTACTTTTAAATGCATGTACGTAGTCGGAATTTCCCCACTACTTTATAGTTGGGAAGTGTAAACATTTTAAATCTGATCTTACTTTTGACCGACCGGTTTATGGCATTCAAAGTAAGGTTCCTGTACGAACCGTGTAAATATCAAACTTCATGCAGTATGTCATGAGGGACTCATTGTGAGTGTACAATGAGGTGTTGTTTTCATATTGGTTTTTGACGTAAACAGATTAAATGCATAAGTGACACTCGAGACCTTTTGCACATGATAATCTCGTTAGTACCTCAGCGGCCACGTTATGATTGAATACTATCTATAAATGATGACTACAAACGTTGATAGCTAGTCAGTAGTTCAGACCAGTTCTAAATATCCTAGTTAAATCGCTCCTGGCGATTTAGAATGATTCACTCAGTAACGCGTATTCGACAATTCCAATAACGCTTATTCAGACGTTCGGGTTAACGGGACTATAGTCCAAGTCCAAAAGGTGTCAGAAAAAGTGATCGAAAAGAATGCAATTCGTACGGTACTGTTTAGTGAAATTATAATAAAAGCATTATCTCACCTTAAATGTGAATCAACCGGATACACAAATTATCCAGCAAGAGCGTTCGAAATGGAGTAACCAAACACAAGTTTACAAATGGCCACTAGTCAATGGGAAATAAGCTCATGAAAACGGTTGGGTGCAGATGAAGGTGAAAACTTATCAACCAATACCAAGAAGGAAGTTTTAACAGATAAGCAGTTACAAAAAAGGTGAAAGCAAACGTTTTATATGCAATTATACTACAAAATTCGTCATGAACATTTACTACACACAGCAAAGACAAATAAAGACAAAGTTGGGATCGGCTTTCTACAACCGAATTAAAAATGCCTCAGCGGATTCATTGCTACACATCATACCAAACGAAAAACAACAAACATACCAGACAAACTTCAACAAATCCAACAATACTTTTAGGCTTATCCGGGAGAAAAGGATGCAACACTGATAGAACAAGAACTAAACAAAAGAAAACTAGATGGTTTGCTGGACAATGTTTACATAACAGAGCGATTTCATATGAAAAGTAAATGACATAAGGGAATCGATGAAACAATACCGAAGTAGAAAACCCGTTGGATTCTACAATCCGATTGAGTCAGGGAATGGCAGGACTGTGTGAGTTAGAGAGTTTTGAGCCTACCAGAGCAATGTAGAAACAACCGTCATTCGTTTCTGTATACCTAACCTCCTGTTTGTTGAATGGTAGGGATTTTATTTGAAGATGATCTGGAAGGCAGTCATTGTGTTCACTTCATGCTCACTAGTTTGATGCTGTTGCACAGTCCTATCCCCGGACACAATCACCCGAAGTTATTGAGTCATTGTGATGTTTTCTCAAATATTCATCGCTGTAATACACCATAATTGAAGTTAAGTACAACACACTGTTAATAAATTTGAATATAGTAGAACACATACTTTTAAATCCTGTATGATTGCTATCAATGGCAGGAAAGACTGGATTTTACGTGTGATACATGCATCATCATCCATACTATAGAGCCAATGTAGGAGGCTATTTCTTTTATGCTGCTCATAAGTGATTCGGACTGGATCCTCTGAATGGAAGAACGCAACGCAAATTCAAATGGTTTCGATCTGTTGATTCATTAACGCGGTTTCACAGGCAGTAACCATTTTCTCATTTCCCGTACATTTGATTGGCACTTGGTATTGCTGTCTGTTTGACCTCCTAAGTGTAGCAGTTGCGTGCAGCATAAGTGGCATACATGTAACTGGTTCCGTGCATAGCTGTCTGACAAAGACCTGTGTTACTGACGTCTTATAACAAGAGAGTAACAAAAGTTTTACACTGTGAGACAAAATTGGTTCGCAAAGTGCTTTTTAACAATGGTCTGTTGGTTCGTATATCTGCGGCATTGTTAAGTCACGAACGAGCTATGGATGGTGGTGACATGGCTACAGCCCAGTTTTGTAAGACCTCCATCAGTGTGGTAGATGTGCTTGTTTAGGCACGTCGGCTGCGTCATACGTGGCATCACGTATGGGCTGTAGCTGAACGAAGTGGTATTCCTAAGAAAGTGGTCAACAGTTATAGTGTACAAGGAGTGCCGCACCGATATTCATGCAGGGTAAATTTATAAACACTCAGTTTCTGTATAGCCCACGAGGTGGATAAAGAACTTTAAATAGCAGTTTTAGAAGGTCATCTTTCATCTTGAACAACGCCTGTGTTTGTTCAATCTTTCATGCACGGAAAGTAGTGCTCAACCATAAATATGGGCTTACACAATTAAAATGATCCGAGTCGAAACGGTATTAGAAGTACGATGTGGTTTGGATGAGAAGCAAGAGTGGAAAATGTGACTCGCTGACAGGGACTACATGTCCACTTGTCATGTATAGTTGTCACTTAAATCATTAAGTCAACAAACCACTCATTAGTAACTAAGTCACGATGTGTTCTACAAATATATCTCCAACCCGTATACGAATGAGAATAATTCACTGAAATAATGAATAAAAAGGAAAGTCTTAAGAAACCCGAAATCCAAAAAGAAATGGATTCCCTTCAAAAATAAGCTGATTTGGTAGAAAAATAAATAAATAAAATAACCAGAATAGAAATCTGAAGGTCGACGCTGAAAGCAATAGCTCCGTTTTTGCCAAATTCATACACACGATTGCCCCTGACTAGCATTATTGAGCTCGAGTCTATATTATGCAGATGCATAGGTTAATCTTCACAAAACTGACAAATTTACTGGACCAATTTTGGTGACACAGTTCCCGTGTTCACTACTAACTTTAGAAAGCGTTTTAACAAAACTCTTTCCTGACACTCTCTTACGTAGTCAGATGAACTCCGTTTGTCACAGTTGTTTGGATGGATAATCCAATCAAAGCGAGACTTTTCCAAACATCTGGTCTGGTTTGCAGTTCAACTGACAGAGTACAGTTAGTGCCAGAGTTTTCAAAAGCCATGTGCATTCATATCAGTAGTCATCAATCAACATAGTCTCGGTTTTAAAGCTGCATATAACTTCATCGGGTTACGCTATTCAATTGCCTTGTATTGTTTGAATACACAATCCGTAGCATGTTGACAAGCAATTACAAAGTCTGCCACTTTTAGCTATGATGGCGCAATTTGGTCGTTCCGTTTTGTAAACCACTGTCTCAGCTGCTAGGCATATTTGGCAACAGTTGTTAAAGAATATCAAAGAGTTCCATCTTTAACTTAGTGGACTTGATGAATGAGACCTGAAAAATGGACTCATGGTTTTCACATACAAAATCTGTGAATTTCTTTAGTTGAGGCACCTCAAATTAGGGATGTTTCGAAAAAATTCAAATGAAATTGCAGCACGTAAAGCTGAAAATAAGCTAGTATTGTCAATCGTTCAATCCTGTGACACTCAAAAAAATGATCGCACATGATATTTGTAGAGCATATTGATGTGAACGAAGTATTTGTTACATATTTTGACTAAAATTCAAACACACATGAATGTGTTTTACTGTTCATCAGATTGAATTAATGAGAAATCTATCTAATACTGAACGGGTGAGCGAGTGTCACGTAGTTCTTCCAATGTTCTAGAACATTACCTCACACGGTGAGAAGATCATTACGGGGGATCATTATCGTAAACATTTCACTCACTTTCTCGTATTCCAGACTATCTTATATCACTAAAATTGGTAGCCTGTTCTTAAAACTCATTTCACTACTTACGTTATTGGAACCGGGTTAGTAGACGCATGATCCGGAACTTAAGCTTATTAAACAGAACGATCTGTTCATAGCATTAGAACTAAGATCATCATAACTGACAGACCCTATACCACTAGTCAAAACAGGACTGACTGAGTTTACCCATCAATGATATGCACACGTTTACAGTATTTTATCAAAAAAACTGTCATTAAATATTCGTGCTACACAATTGTTTGGGATGTCTGTCATTGATCGAAATTTGAAAATCCGGGCATTCTAGTAGATTACTGTGTTGTATACCTATAAATTCTACCTGTCGGTGACTGAAACGTCTACCCGCGTGTTGGACTTTTATTCTGTAATCGAATTGTGCATGATTTCAACATCTTCTGCTTTATAGCATACATGTATGAAGGTCAGCTGAAATACTTTCTATCTTCGTTTAACAGGTGTCAAAAGAACGTTCAAAAGAAACGTAATCGAGAGCCACGGAAGAAAGTAGGTTAGAGAGTTTCTTATTGCACACTGTTTGTATCTTATTAACTGGAGAAGTTCTTAGATGTTCCATCCATTGAACATTCACGTCAGTAGGTTTGTGTTAATGTAACACGGTTTACCTTTTTGGAAGTCATTTAGGCCTCATTGTCACAAAATGCATTTGGATCACTACAGTCACATAGCTGGTTCCAGTGTGACTAGGCCATATACTAGATCAACGCCATTTTGGCTAACTCAGCGTCGAAATCGCTATTTGGCGCTCTCACGTATCTCAGTTAGGGAGTGAATGAACATCTTGAGATTAATCAATGACCAACCGATGACTTATACTTCCGTTAGATTACGAAGCTATTGCATGTAACACTTGATCGGTGGTTCGCTGGATTACCTCAGATGTGTTCAAACTTTGTTGTACTACTACTTGGTTCAAGACACACCTGCTCTCTTTCATCCACAATTAATCAAAGGCATCTGATGTTGGATATATTGTACATCTCAGACATTGACTGAACTCTGTCTTGTTTATGTGTCTTTCTGATTACTTGGTAAACAGGTTTAGTTAATCATATATATTCCACACAGATAAGGTAGCATTGTTTTGAAAGCGTCAAATTTAGAACCTGGATTCTAACGCTTACCAATACTAATTAATGTCTCCGGCTGAAAATGGCAGACAACTTATTTCATTGCATACATCCATCTCGGCTGGTACCTTGTAAATAAGAAGCTATATTTTCATATATTAATTATGAAATATTGTGTCACATTTTCGCTCTCCTTATCGCGATTGTTCAATATGGATTTGAAAGAATTTCTACATATTAGCCATAATCGATATGGCAAACATAACCACATCACCAGAATCATCATCAACAGCAACATGTCTACAATTTGTGCTAGGTCTTAATTACCATAAAACCATGAAGATGAATAAGGGAAAAGAGGAGACTTAGTTATCTCTAAAAAGTAACTGTTTATATTCAAACTACAAAGCCACCCTGATACGTACACTTTACGTGGAAAAACATCCGAGCTATAGATGAAAGTAAGGTCAAACAATAACAACATTCACGCCACTGAGGCCGATTAACCGGCATCACATCTAAGGTCTGCGACCACCTACTCTTAGGTGAGTCCTACCTATGTTGTCCATCGCCTTAGTAAACGATTTCATTCCTCATATACTAGGTCCCCCTCTGCTCATATCGCACCTCACGCCAGTCGGTAGCAACATAGCCCAAAAGAGTGTTCGATATGGTAGATGATCCTTAGTCCATGGCCTAACCAACTATGTCTATGTAAACTTGAAAACTGCACAAGAGAACTCGGGTAGCTTGGAGAGCGTTTCGGTGGTCGACTGGCATGTGTACTGGAAAACTGACGCAACAAATATTTACATACCTCGACATTTTGTAACAAGATATTGGATATCGCGCAAGCGTAAGCATGATTGAGTGTTAGGTGTGCCACATAAAAACGCTCTGACCAGAACCATCTCCTGCGACGATCACAATATTTGCCTGTCATGTGAAGCAAGTAATTTACGTCTTATGGGTCACGTTTGACCACGCCTTTGCTAGCAACTTTGTTGAACGATTACATACCTTGGATTTTTATCATAAATATCTCTTGGTAAATTGACGCTAGTAAGATAAACTTTTGTTCTGAAAATTGTACAACTCCTTCTTTAATAGGGTCGTAACAGTTTCGCACCATTGGTACCAGGACAGAGTCAAACTCAAAACAACCTTTCTGAAACAGATATTTCTTTGGCTCATGGAGGATTCGGGAACCATCATTTGGATGTACCACACAATAACAGGCGTTACTGTTTAAGTAAGACACCTTGAATCAAACGTTGTGTAATAACTAATGAGAACAATGGTGTGATTTTTGTATCGTGTCCTTCTCAGTCTCTTTTCAGCAAGGAAAGTAAAAACACAAGATTTGATAATCAGTTTAAGTGGCGAATCAAATTTGTATAAAATTAATTTGAACGGCTATCCACGTTATCGATCAATGTCCATAAACACACAGATATAAGTTTGAGCAAATTTGGGGAGTGAAAGGAATGTGTTCGTCTATGGTTGCATGCGGGACGAAACGAATCGAACAAAAATTTATCTGTAAACGGGACATTGAAACTTTGGGACATGAAGTTCCCATCAAGCCTAAGCATGGTCGTGAAGGATACGCGGATAATACCACTTGTGAAAGGAAATCTCATGGGAACGAAATTGCATTCCAAATGACAGCTATTCTTAAGAGAATGGCTTTAGTTTGCCCTATAGTGTAAACTTATCAACAAACGGTTTGAGACCTGAATTCATTTCACATACTGGTCACTTGTAAGTATGTGAGTTGAACAACACCAAAACAACAGTTATTAGGAGATCGATCTGGATCGAAAGTGGTAACCACAATATTGCATGAGGTCACTTAGTTGACGGAAAGTGCGTCTAATTTACAAATGATCTTCTGAGCAAGGCCGTTTTCTGATTGGATAATCTTCGGGCAAACTAGATGACAGTGATAGGGGCATTTTGTGTACCCGTGAACTGTCAACCATAATGAAAATTAAACAAGAATGTTTATTTACTTCTGTTGCACAGGTCAGTCACTTCCGCATAATATGCCAGTGGCTGCTGGCTCCAGATCACTCGAATGGTAATTTGTCTAACAAAACGTGTGCTTTAACAGCATGGTGATAGGTCGAAAAAGACACCATATTTTCATTCACCCACATAACAGTTTGTACTAAAGCCATGGTGATATCTTGTGTTATTGAGAACTTGTTTTCATGCTCTATACACATGCTTCTTTGATGGCATCTGCCGTATATTTCAAAAGGTAGTGAACTTCTTCCGACCTATCTGTGAAGGTGATATTGCCATCGTTGAGTATCCTGACTTCTGAGACGAACCCCGTGGTTCATGGGTTTGAATAACTCTGTTCCACTATTAATGAAAAGAGAAGCACCGTAGCATGACTAGCTTTAAGCTTGACAATTTATTCCCTATAGTCATCTAAGACTTTCCGGTCAGTAAACTTCTCAATTGACCTTCGGGGGTCAATAACACTGCTGAATATTACTTTTGCAGACAATCCGCCGGTTTCACATGTGCGCACATTGTGATATTCAATAGTGTTCCGCTGCTAGCTATTCAGCGGTGATCATCTGTAGTTGAATAGCAACTCATCTGGATACAGTTTTTTTCTGCAGTATTCGAGTATATCGCTAGTCGAGCGATGCATTTGTCCGGCTGTCACGTTTACATTCAATACTTAGTTTTCTGGTCATTGTGGATTAACTTATCGAACTCTGTGGAAGTTTGCCAGATTGAGTGAAGAAATGTTGGGTCATGTGACAAACGGTAACCAGATGAATGAACTACGGTTGTTGAAGGTCACGTACACGATCGGCACTCAGAGTGGAACAGTAGCCATTTGTAATATAGCTTCTGTGTGAGAGGACATGCAGTGTATATAACCCAGTGCAAATGCAGCGTATTTGATTTGATGGCAGAGATCACACATCGTTGATCCGTACCGATTTGGGACTGATAACGAACCCGTTCACTCTTGTCTAACCGTGCACGGATATGCACATATCATTTGCATACTACCATTTGGATCATCTGGCCAAGTTGGTGATTGTCTGGACATCTCAACGACCTAACAAATGAAAACTATTCAGGCACTGTAATGGCGTGTTTTATTAGGTTTGATTATTTATTACATACACATCAGTTTTTTCGAGTTCCTACTCACCAATATACTTCACATTGGTGTTGCATTTAAGACACTGGCGTCTTACACTCATAATCTTTTTTCCTAACCAGCTCATCTAAGTGGTTCGACTCAGAAGAGGCAGCACCCACTGACCAAGTCTCAACCGCAGCCAATAAAACCCATGGAATCAGAGAGTATTCTAGTCCAACACACGCCCCTGTGCTTCCAAAAGCCAACCTTTAACCAAAGGGGAATTTTTCAGCGAAATTTCTACGAGGCCACCACTGCTGACCTTACGTTTCCGCAATCGACCGAGGCATCGCATGTATTTGCCCATGTGGTTACTGGTGGACCAGTTCAAGCAAATGATTTCCCCGCAACGTTACAGAAAACAATGAACCCGGCACATGTTCATGCTTCCTACATGCAGGCGATGTGTGAACCTATCAATTCACATGTGCAATAACATACGGTGATCCATACGTGGCTTAATTGATTCAGTAAAAACGAGGTCTTCGTCAGTTTGGGTTCATCGTGAGCCTCATCCATGTGAACACACAGGTGAACAAAGGAATGCACGTTATCAAGGAACCATTTCACAGATACTACTATGAACCAAAATCGCAGTGTATGTATTTTAGGTTAAAAAATGTTTACGTCGTCACTCGAAAGACTCATTTCAAACAGCGCCTGATTGGCACAGACAATTTTCTGTTCGGTGTCAAATGAACTATACACAGTTGTCAAGAGTGATACCTGATTGACCAACAGTCAGGGTCAGCGTTCAGCTTTAACGATGGCCAGAGTATGTTCAAAGGTTGTCGTTTGTCCTTTTTGTAACAGGGTAATTAATTACGTTTGTACATATATGAACAGGTACCCTATATGTAGCAAGTGTGATCTGAAGGGATCTCTTTGACATAGAAATGTCACCATTTAAGAAAGTTATCGATTGTCAAGGTGTGATGTGGTAGATTCGTTAATTAAGCAGATATCTATTTATGATAATCTCCGGATCCGACAGGATTCAATCTATTGACCGGAACCGTATACACATACGCTGCATGTGCTCTAGTCGCTGAGCTACAAAGCGACGCCGGTAACCGGGAATTTCCACACCAAGACTAAATTGCTTGTGGCCGATTGTTAGAAAAAATGAAACGTGTTTATCAGCTTTTTGTTGTTATTTACATTCGCTACAATATAGGCCGTACATCAATGCACACGGTCAACGATAATTGGAGGAGCCGTCCAGAGATTAAGTATCCTTCAATATCGATGATGGTTTAGCGTATAAAGTACAGTAGCGCAAGTATCATTTGATATTCGAAAGTCACCGGAAATATAAGGCTGTTTTCATAGTCTTTGTCGCTCAACAGGTAAGTACTGTGACTGTACTGGAACGGAGGAGGTTGAATTTAGAGGGTTATCACTAATCAGCAGACAACGCTTGTCAATTACATTAGACACATGCTATCTGATAATCAGTGCAGCTTATCAAGTATATTTGAAACCGGTCCTGTGATTTCGGTGAATTTTTAACAGCGAACAGATCATACTTCTTTTACTCTAGATGATGCTCGACTACCGTACGTTTGCTTTAAACTTTCATTTCTTGGTAGCTTAAACTGAATAACTATGATTGTCTCAAACATGTCAGGAAATAGCGTGTTTGATGTGTTGTCTATCAAATGAACATGGTTGTACGTTCTTCCGACGAACGTTGAGTGACGCCAAATATCAAAACCAAGTCAATTCGCTGGAAACGTGGTACTATTGCCATAAACAGTATGATAAATTACAAGAAACAAACCTCATTTCCTTTGCGTTCGCGGGATAAGATACACTGTTTGGCCTCAATAGGCCGTGAATGGTCCAATTGCAAACCCAGGCAAGGACGAACCGACGAAATGCGATCGGATCAATCAGGTGTGTGTCTAAAGTGTCAGCCTTCGGGCATACCGATGAGTTGGTGACACTGTCATGGCGTCCCGTAGGAACACCGTATTCACAGTGGTTGGGAGGGTTCGAGTGACAGAAAACAATGGATGTGCTTACAGGTGAGTGAGATTGAATATCTGAGACAAGTGGAGTGGATAAATTCGAACTTTAAGACGGTTATTATGAGAATAACAATAACAGGTGTCTAGATAAACGGGGTCATCGGGAAGAGTGCGTCAGGGTCATTCTAAGGGAATTTTGACTTCCAAAAATGTCATACAAGTCTGCAAATGAAAGCGAATGGATGGATTGCACGTTCATTGATTGCCTATTAATCGCATTGCATTCAATCCTTCCGTGCAGAACGAATCTGCACAGGTGATACGTTGCATCGGATAGGTGATTATACGTGCATCCAAAATGTAACAGCCGTCGTTTGATTTGTGTAGGGAAATCAAGAACCAAAATGAGGATTCATTTTTATGCGAACAGTAGATGATTGCCTATTTCAGAAATGTTACTTATATGTTATGCCTCTGAGTGGACAATTAATCTAAGACTGATCATGAAAGACCTCTGCGCTATTCACTCAGAATAGGAACCTACAACAGTATTATACTTATGACCTTGGTAGATCAATCAGCAAGCATTGTATATAATAACTCATCCCGAGTCAGCTGCATTGTTCACCTCAAAGTGAGCGGAGTCTACAGATAAATACGGCTATTAATGGCACACATAGGAAATGTACAGAAACGCAGTCTGCTCAGATAACATCACGACTGCATAAGATATGGTAGTATGAGTAGTATGTATTTAATGGAAACCGGAAACACATGATCAGTTTCCTGGTTGCTACAACTCATCTTGTACGCGTACCCGATGAACTTGGACCACAAATCCTATTGTAGAAATGGCAAATGGTGAAAATTGTAGACATTAACTCATTTTGTCCTTTAGTTGTACTGTTTATCTCTAACACAGTGGAATCCATAAATCAATGTTGATTTTAAGAGCATTAACTGGAACTATGCAGAAACTCAGCTTGCCTTGAGCCTTTATATGGCAGTATAACTTTATAATGTATGGTGAGATAAGTAGTATGTACTCAATGGTTAAAATTCTCCGAAAACACAAGACTAGTTTCGTGACTGTTGCCATTGATCTGGTATGTGTACCCGCTGAATTCTGACCGAATGTCTCACTACGGTAATAGAAACTATTGAACTTCGTAGATGCGCACATTTGATTAGTGATAACAATCAAGAAGGTGGTCGTATGCTTCCGTTGATTTGGACCATTGAACACTTGTTACTTATACCAGCTTAAATGAAACCATTGTTTAAATCCCAGAAGTTTGTGTGAGTTGTGACAAGAAAACCAATCATCTGTCAAGTTATCAGCACACTTCGATGGACAGTTTAAAATCGCCATGCAAAAATGAGCAACATATCTGGATAATGAACATTTTCTATAATGAAGCAGACCGGAAAATAAACGTTCAGCAAATGAAAATAGCATACGGTAAAGAATGCGAGTCATCAGAGGGAAAGTTGTTTGAAAATTTACTAAGATCACTGGAGTATCTTGATA
>JTDE01000182.1:32963-66950 GCA_014338405.1 Paragonimus skrjabini miyazakii | reverse complement strand
CCTGGCAACTGTTAGAAATTCCAAAACCATTTCGAAATGTTCGCTATAAGGTTACCTTCTAAAACTATGAACATTGTTTAACGATAACCAAACAACCAAAAACAGACAAGCTGGTTGAAGAAAATGAGCAGATGAAACTGTTGTTATTATTTTATTCAACTGCTTTTTATAGTTTTACTTTTAATGATCCGGGTAATTGCGACAGTTTACTAGAACACGATTTTACAATTGACTGGAAAAAATATTGTTACAAATGAAATGTGGAAAATGTGGTTTTCATATTTTTCACGATTGACTGTTTTGGAAAGTGTTTTCCTTCATTCCAAGTTCCGAAAAAGAGAGGAAAAAGCGATGTTTCGCAATTTATTTACCTGCAAATTTCCCCATAAATGATTTTCAAAGCACCAATATGTATTCGGATATTCGATCGATTAAATTTGAACGCCATTCACAGCCGGGTTTCTCTAGCCACTTCCGAAAGAAAGCAGTGGAATGGAGTTTTCGATTTTGTCAGAGCTCGTCACTGGTGAATCCCGATCGAAATTAGAATTCCGGTCTGCGTTCTTGCACAACGCAACTAAGGTGACTACCGCACCAATGACCTCACGTTAAGCCCAACGGAATGACCATAACAAACATAACTATGTATACTTGCGCCTACTGCTCAGACAATCTGATCAGCGTGGAGGTGTACAAAGCATACATTCTGCTAACTCCAACCGACAATAAAGTTATCAAGACTTCTCAGCTATTTTGAAATCACAAAACGGTTTAAACTTGTTGGACAGTGTTTGGATTACCGACCAGTTTTCGGGAATTCGGCTGACACGAACTTATGTGCAAAACCGGGCGGAGATGCTTGCTTTCTTCATAAGGAACGTTTGCTTCGTATCGAGAACGGGACAGGAACGATCCCCGATTAGTAAATAACGTAGTTCTTAACAATATACTCCTTCGCATTTGATGACGTTGACCCATTTCAGTCGTCCTTTGTCTCTGCGACTATCAGTGTCGCATGCAACTGAGAATCACGGTTGGAGAATATCTGCTCGACATTTATCACGACTGGTGCCACAGAAGTTGGACTTTGTGATTGACACAACCAATGGATATTACCATTAAAGTATGTCGCGGCGTTTTGACACACACTGTGTTAACGTCGAAAATCAACTGTTAGTTGTTCGTTAAAACTTCTGCAAGAACACGTACTAGATGGTAAAGTGCTTGTAGCTGCACTGCTCTTCTCATTCTCTACTTACTGATTGAACCTATGAACACCATTCGACGGGACTCGACGGTGGGACAATCAGAAAAGCCAAGTGCCACGTTGACTGTGCTGGTTGATTGGAACAATTCCTGTAACATGGCTAATACCTTTCCGTCACATCTACAGAGTGAACATCATCAGCCGGGAACATTAAAGTCATACACTTTGAACACACAACAGAAGTTATAAAAAATTTCCGACGAAACTAGTCCTCTGAACATCCGAAAACCGTAAACCTAGAATTTCGTACTACCATGAACCACTCTCACTGTTGTTCACTTGATGTCTACAGTGATGATAAGATTGACAATTTTCATCGTAAACTCGTTCTTTTTCTTTCTACCGAAACTACCGTGACCACCCTGATTACAGATGTTTAACTAAATGTGGTATGGTTAATTTGTGTAAAACTAACCTAAAACGAACTTCTTCACTACTCCGCCTTTATGATGACTGTGTCGCGACTTGCAAAGTCTTCATATCATTAACGTAACTCATAATTCTTTGTTCAAACTCTGTCAAGACCTGTGCAAGGACGTGTCTCGCCTACCAAGTAGTTATCAAATCCCGTCTTTCAAGAGTTTCATTACACATATTGTGATTTTGAATACTATCTGATTAGTACTCTTTGGACACTTGGATTTTATTCCAGTGACTTCAAGCGAACATCTACAAAATGAGTGAGCCTATTCTATAAAAATAACACAGTGACCAAAACGTTGCAAAATAGTCTAATGAGTTTTAAATTGTTCCTATGAAACCACTTCCGACAATCGGATCAAATACCTTAAGCATTTTTTCATGAATGTATTCCGATTCGAAAATTGTTACATAATTCCCGATAAAAATAAGTCCGGGTTACTGGGTACAAGGTTAGCACACACGAAGCAGCTGTTGCACCGTTCATGCTGTTCCATCCCCTCATTGATAACACAATTCTCTGGGCTGACAGCGAAGGCATAAGATAACATTTTGATTGGTTGCATAAAACATCTCCACTAATTTCTTTAAACCTGCTCTCCAGAATTCGAAATTGTGAAATTTCTTCAGTGCGCATATCAAGCGCCAGAAAAAAGGGACAAATTTTCTCTTAATCTACTGAAAAACAGTTTTTAATTGACTGTTTTATGTCGAAGAATGCAAACGATTATCATTTAGTAGCAATACGGTTATCGACTCATGGACAATTATAATAAGTATACATTTCGATGAAGCAGACTATCAAACGGCGCCTCCGTCATTAATTATAATGACCTTTATAAAGTTTTATTGTGGGCAAAAAACTATAAATTTTCGTGCATCCTTCACTTTTTATCTTATAAACCTGTTGAAAATTTTCCGAAATGTTTAAAAATTCATAAAACATTCGCCCATTTATATCGCAATTTAATGAAACAAAAATATTGTTTTTCTCATGTTGAATTCTATTTAAGGAATGTTTTTTGCACTACTACAATCTCATGTTACAACATTTCACTTACTGATTGGTGGTATAACATCATGTGACAAATACTTGTTTACAATAACTGTTAACTGATGAACGTAATTTTGTATATGATCTGACGGAAAACATGCCAGAATATTTAAGACAGTTCGTCACAAACTTGGTTACTAGAGAGTATTTTAGCACACTCATTACGTTCCTTGATAACCGTTTTAGTGTTTAACCAAACGTAGGAAGGTCACGAAACACTTACTTACCAACCAGTCACAAGCGGTGCACATTAAACCCGTGGCTTCAAAATTTTTCACCCTATTACTTTGGTGGCTTCCGTAATGCAACGATATCTCCAATAAACACACATGTATTACAAGAATACTAAAATCGTAAGAGCCTTAAATAAAACACTTAACCAGACCATTACGAAGGGAGTAGATTTCTAGGCAGCATCTCGAAGCAGTCGTTGGAGTTAAACACAACGGTGTAGAGTACACACTGGCAGCCACTCATGTCAAATCATTTTATGGGTAGAGGTCTGATGAACCACCGTCTCTTGGTTCTCCAGGAGGAGCATTGAGATAATTTGACATTTTTTCACGGAAAATCGGTTATAAGTCTACCACAAAACAACCCAACCGTTATCTTTCAGTACAAGCCCTTAATCATTCACTTTTCTAAAGTTAATCTTCTAGGCTGTACCCAATTCTGCAAACACTCGCGCATTTCTTCACAACACCATGGTAGGTAGGCAAAACTTTCAGTTGCCATACCCTCCCCCCCATTTCCAACTTTGCTGCTTCGTTTAATATAAACTTTTTTTTGTCTGAATCCGGGAAGTAAAGTAATTGGCTACAACACTCACATTTTGTTTCATATTTTCCACATGATTTTTTAGGCGCATGTGCCATGTAAGTTCCTATATCCACTATTTTGCTGTTTTGGTCCGGAACAGCAACGAACGCAACGTTCGCATTCTGAAGCAGATAGGTAACCAGCCTGCATTAGCTAGCACGTCTGTTATTTTTAAAAACTATATCTACTGCTTCTATGAAACCAGAATTTAGAGTAACACCCTGCGGAGTGAACTGTTGATACCATCACTCTATAGTAGATGTTGAAAGTAAAATCCAGATGATTGGCTAGTCTCTGCCAGTGGCCAGTGGAACTCTTAACACCGCAATGGAAGCTGCGTTGACTGACTTAACTCTCGTTAGTGGCACGCTAAGGCATTGCCCATTTGATCATTTTTGTCAGCTACGGAACCAAACGATAAGTAATGTAATTTTGACCTCAGTGTTTACGTTTGCTCCGATTGATTGCAATTATCTTGCTACGGTTGGTACGTACCATGAGAACTGTTATAGTATTGGACAATACGAACACACAGGTTGCGTGGTACGACAACGCCGAATCATACACTGGTAGTAAATGTGTTTAGATGTCAGATTGCTCACGCAATAGTGACTAGCCTGCATTGTCTAACCCGCGCTTCCTGATACCACTGTCGGTTACGAATCGGAATTCCAGTACATAATGCGTGAAATTTTACGTTTAAATGTCTCCAGTACTTCAAATCGATTCCGTTCATTTGACGGACGTTTCCTGTTGTAGATTTTTGCCTGTTATTTATCTCCCTTTTGGCTGATTTTGCGCAGTGATGAATCGTTTGATCTAATGTATTTTCTGTGATCCAGCCAAGTTGAGATATTGTTAAAAAAAATATTTTTCTGACCTGGCCAGCAATCTAAATTGTACCAGTTGTCACCTTCCCTTACCTGATCAGGTAAGCGGCGTGAATGCTATTATTAGGTGACGTAGCTCCTTCCCGGATTAAAACATATGCTTGAATTATAACCATTCTTTTAAATGATGTCAGTCCATTCATCATTTCATCGGATAAAGTCTCCACAGTGCGCACCTACCGACGTTTGAGAAATTGACTCAGCCAATAGTTAGACAAAATCAAAGAACCAGCTCAGAATACAAAAACGGGTCATCCGAGCCTTCTGGATATCAACTCCTGCTGGGGCCACATTTCACTGGTATTAAAAGAGGGAACAACGGTTGCGCGCGGTACGATGATACGTGGGAATATTGCACAATGAATGGCAAGAAACAATCTAGAGCCGGAATATATTAAGTGGAAAATCTTGTTTAAAGGTTCATATAGCACCTGTAAAAGAAGTCTGACAGAATTTCGAAAGCAACCTTATCACAGAACCAGAAGCCTGTCTAATCAACAAACTTAATGAAGTAAATGTTAACTGTATATCAGAGAATGCTGACAAGTTGTTTTAACTCGTCTATTTCAAGGATCCTAATAGATCATCTGATCGTTGGAAAAAAAGGTGATGTTTTTCTTAGCTGGGGTTAAGGAATTTAAGCACTGGGATAATCATAGAGCTTGGCATGTAGGTTGTAAACGTTTCATAACCAAACAAAGTAATATCATCATTGTGCAAATGTTTGAGCCTGTAGGTCTGATCGTGGGGTTTAGTGAAGTGTGATGTATGCCTGCATTTTTACACCGGACTGAGTTGACCTTCTGACCTAAACTCTGATTGGTCACTTTTGTAATACAGCAGACCTCCGAATAAATAAAGAAGAACACTTGTACCAATTATTTATTCGCAACGGATACCCACAAGATTTTATCAAACGGAGAATGCTACAGAAATAAAAAGATTTAAACTCTACAGAACCGTCAACGAAACGGATTGCACTACCATACATCAAAACCGTGCCAGAAATAACCACAAGACTTCTAAAACCACAAGACATCACGATAGCTTGCAGGCAAGTCACAGTATTTCGAAAAGTACTATCAAACTCAAAGTAACAACTCAAACCTGCTGATAAAAGATACGTTATATTCGAAGTCCAATGCAGTTACTGTGAATAACATTACGGCGAACACCAGATACGCAAGATAATTTCTTAGGGTTCGGTGTTCACCAGCCCGGTCAATAAACAAACGCATCCGGTTGGACAATATATTTGAACCGATACAGAGCTTAAGAAGATATAAACGCCGTAAAGCTCAGATGTCGGCATACCCGAACAAGGCAGCTTAAACGGGTTGGGTCGGCGATCGAAGCGGGATGATGGAGAGTCAATCAGATCGCATTCCAAAAAAGAAGAGGTCACAGAACAAAGACCAAACACTCAAATTCAGTGTGAAAGTTCGACAGCAGCAGGAAGCAAATAACCAAACTCCAAATTAAAGTTACAAGAGATGTAGAAAATAATCAGTCGAGTCTCAGGTCAAGGTTCGAATGCAACAAAAACAGCCAGTGACAATCCAGGTCGAAGGTCAAAAGACAGACAGCAAGCAATCGGAATTTTGGTCAGAAGATCAACTCACTCCAGTACAAAAATGTAGGCATGCATCACATTTCACAAAACCTCACGCTCAAACCTACACGCTGAAACATTTACGCAATGATGTTGTCATTTTGTTTGGTGATGAAACGTTTGCAACCTACATGCCAAACTCTGTGAACCTCCCAGTATCTATATGGGTCATATATCAATGAAACAATTAAATAGATAAATGACGCGTTTTTTACTTAGTCACGAACAAACGATCGTTTCGAAAAACAGCTTAGTTAACCCCTTATGCTAACAATTCATTATCTCCGCCTAGTCCCGGTTTAATATCATAATGTATGAACCTACAGCCAACCATTGAAACCTAAGTCTACGGTTGCGTAAGTGTCCTACACTATTTCAAAGTTACCAAAGATGGCAGTCTTGTGTAACCTGTTTTCAAATAACATGATGTGGCATCCATTCTAATTTTAACTTGTCTGTTCTGGTTATTCCGAATAAGTGGGAATAGTGCTCTTAACTGAAGTGATTCCGTTCCGGAAAAGGGCTAGAGACATTTAGAAAAACCGCGGTAAAAGTAGCTGTACCTGTTCAGTTACCGAAGTTTTACCTCCATCATACACCACAGACTTCTTGTAACCAGTGAAGTGTACACTAAGGCTACAGGCAGCTGTTCGTTGCTATAGAGGATGTATACACCAATTCATTATCCACCGAACCACATAACCTCGCAACCTCATAGCTTACCGGTGTAGAATACAATTCATCTGATAGGGCACTCTGTAAATTGGATGAAATTAATTATTAGTAAGTTGTGAACAGGTGATTGTGTTCATCTCAAGGTCTTCGTGACTAACCTGCCCTCCGAATGAAGACGTTATTTAACATGATTTCTGATCATGTGAAGTGATGCGAATGTTTTCTATTTTTGACTAGGTTGCTGGTAAAATAGGTGAAATCACAAACGTTGAATTACTCGAAGTCGATCACTACCTGCACATTCTCATAATCTTTTTTAACCAGCCCTATTCGAAAACAAACAGAAAGATTACATGTACTCAACAGATTGTTCAGCATGTTTCCATGATTTCAACCTGATGAAAACTCTTAATCGTGGGGTCATCGATTGAATTGTCCTCCTCTTAGGCGGTCGGTTACCCAAAGCTTTAGTCATTAGCCAATGTGGTCAAAAAATTTTTTTTATAATTCAGTCGAGTTTAACGTAACGTCAATGGCGAATTGGTTCACACGGCTAAAGTATCAAAGTATCAGACAAAACTATGCATTAATGATGAACTGTAACAAGAACGACCCACAATTCTAACGCTTCATTTTGGAAAGAGTCTGGATGAAACATTTATGTGAGCGTAAAAGTTGCCATCGATTGCGAATGATATTCAATATTCATCAGTCGATATTCTCTACTAATTACTAGTCGTTGCAGTGTACAAGAATTAGGGAAAATGGGGAAAAAATTGTTGCCAAATGCTTTGTGAACAGAAAGAAATATGAAGCACGGAATCCTAACTACCTCAGAGGTTAGGCAACCGAAGGAAGTGATACCCACAACAACCGCGGTGATGTACATCTTCTGGCACCCGATCGCAAGATAACTGTACCAGAAAGGTTTCTTGGGAGATACAGAGAAAATAAAATAGGCAGATTTTCACACTTCTCACACTTCACAGCTTCCAAATGAGGTGTGATGAAGCAGCAAGCATCCTAAGCAGAAACAAGTCTAATTAGTGGAATCGCTGTTGTCACGATCATACATCGAAAGAACTCCAAGACCATTAATCTGGTAAAACTTGCTGCCTAATGTAAATCAGTCATACTTCTTAGATGGCTGGCAAACTATCTAACAATTCATTGGAAAAACTTGAAGAGAGACTATCCTGCTTCAGTTTGCATCTGTCACTTGAAAAACAAAAAATTTAAATGAAGTAGAAATCTCCGAGTTCAATAAGCCGGTCTATTTTAAATGGTTAACCTGAAAAAGGACAGAAAAAGCTTCCTGCAGAATATTTATCTCATACACGTTGAGATGTATCTCACCAAGTGCATATTACAGTCTGCACGTTCATGTGACAAAGTTCAATAAACGTTGTGAAACCAAACGCTGAAATCAATTACCACACATACACACACGCTCACACATCAGTGCAAATCAGCTGAAGGTCAATCTGGTACTGGATGAACATGTCTTTCTGTGCACAGAAGAGTAGCTTCTACTAATTGATTACTACCCCTCCGCGATCCGGAGGAGCCCTCGATTTTGTTACGCAACCCATCCGAACATCTTTCTTCAAGTTCACTTGTGGTGCACGTGTCACCAAATGAAGAGCGACTGATGGCCTGGGTTGCTTGTGAAGTGTCATGTTCTGTAACGGTTGAGACATTGTGTTATTGATGACCTGTTTACAGACCCACATTAGAATGTGTTTTTTGGTCCAGTTGCATTGCTGTCGCTCCGTTCTGCCGATGTAATCTGTTGAGGACTCACGTGAGAACTCAAAAAATATGCAAGCTTTGGTAGTGAGCAAAAACGGTTTATTCAACGGTGGTGTTGCACTTTTGATGGTCGCGCACAGTATAACAATTTTGACTGCGTACTACGTGCATCCTGTAGCTGCCGATTAGTACTGTCGTTTCCTTTTCTGCCTCGGTGTCCGATATCTGTTATGTTCCCAACTTTCCCACTGTGCTCACATTATCCTCGCTTTTAGTTTGTCAATCTTAAACCAACACATACTTGTCGACTGTATTCTGCTCATTCCAGTTGTTGACCGAGTTACAAATTTTCTACTGATCCGCCACCATGACCCGGCTTTCTGAAATAGAGCGGGTGATCTAACTAGAGACGGTCAATGGTTGATACAACCGGAGATCAACATGTAAAACTGATCTGACGTACTTGCACCCAACGCACTCATTGTCCCCTCGCTGAGAGTGTGATCAGTACGTTGACCATCTACCAGTGACATACAGTCGGTGCATTTGCGGCAGTATTCATTGCAACGTCATACAGTCATATCACCACGACCCACGAAACTTATAGTTCCTTTGATTATCACATGTTTGAACTTTGGACCCCAGTTCGGATTGTATTTATCCCGACCGTTCGATTCGAGACTGTCCTCCTAAGATCCGAAATCTACATTAGAACGTGAAAGAATTGCCCGGATTACATCTAACTATTTCAACTGCTGATGACCAGCCTTTCACTTACATCCGTTCAGTTGCCCGTCATCTATATTATGGAAATGTAGCTGACTGAAAATCAACATGGCTTTAATTTGTTAGTTTACGTTTGCCAAATGGCCTTGGTGATCGGAATCATGTCTGAGTAACGACTATACAAGATGCATCTTAGACGGAACAGATAGAGGCGGTCCAGATAGAGTAATTTCCTTGAAGACAATATCCGAGATTCACACTCATACGGCGGTATGAGAGTAAAACTATGCGTATACTTATCTATGCACACACGCATATCAAGTTTGGTTTGGTGCGAACTCTATTTTTTCCTGGAAAAAATGACCAAAGAGATGTCCTTGTTGGAAACACAGCTCTAAGCTGCTGACTATTTATCAATAGCTGTTGAGAGATCCAGGAAACAAAAGTCCCAAAAAATAATGTCCACCTCCGTTTGCTTTATAAATCTGATGGCAGCCACCCTGTTGTCAACCAAGCAAACAGCAGCTGCAGAACGCACATTCTAGGCAACTCGGCTGGTCATGTCACAAGCGACTCCCCGCACTACCTGAAATACCACTGCCGTTCACTGCCAAATCTCACATCACTGATAACATAAATCCAACTTAGGCGGTTAGTCTGCTGGATCATTTGGTAGATTCCGTAGGACACAATAGATTGGGCGGATAACTAGGTTTGCCTGTGACATTTTCGAGCCTACAACTTGACCTCGTAGCTCGGCTATGCACTACTGACGGGCTATAATGAGAAGGAAACTGGAATCTAGTGCTTCTTTTCGAAAGGGGCCGACTGGAAAGTCTATGGGAATGTGATAGCTGCGAACAGTTGTAGGTGATGTTGAATCTATTTGACTGCGACAATATGGTATCGATGTCGTCTTTACAGAACCACATTACAGTGTGTTTGCTGATCTTATTGTCCAACTGTCGCACCGTTCTGGCGAAGTAACTGGTCAGACATTCATATGGTAATTCGTAAATGATGCACGAATCAGAGTGGGCTCGATTGTGAAACACCTGGACGACAGAAACAGCATGCCAAGACGCGGCAAGTGCTGCACCAGTTGAGCTACGAGGTCACGTTGTAGGCTGTAAAATGTCACAGGTAAACCTAGTTATCCGTCCAATCTATTGTGTCCTACAAAATCCACCAAATGATCCAGCAGATTAATCGCACAAATGGTGCAGCGCAAGCCGCTTGTGGTGGTGGTTCAAAGCGCAGGCGTCCTTTGGCTTCGGTCACTGTAACAGGCTAATCCGTTTCGGATGCTGCCAACCATGTGTGGTAATTGATTTCGGTGTTTGGTTTCACAACGTTCATTGAACTTTGTCACATGAACGTGCAGACTGTAATATGCACTTGGTGAGATACATCGCAATGTGTATGAGATAAATATTCTGTAGGAAGCTTTTTCTGACTTCTGTCTTTCAGGTTGATCCCGAGGAAATACCTGTCACAGGTATGTTTTCAATAGGTACCGATGCCCTGCAGTGCCTTATTGTGCAGTTTTTCATGACTGTTCAATATGTCCTTCTCCAGGCTTCGTCTGTACAAAGTACTACTACCTAGCATCTAGATCAATGAGATAGCTGTATCTGAGGGATTTAGACGATTATATTCGGCGGTTTCAAAAGAACCGAAAGGTTACTGATCACAGGGTTGTCGACTGTTTAGCTTCCTTTCGAATTGATCGGACCAACTGAACACTGTTCATACAATGATGTGTTTGAAAGTTTGAAAATAATTATTCGATCATGCCTATTGTGAGGTTACTAGCGTTGTAGTCTCACAAATCCCGGTTCGGATTCACTACTTGTTGGTTCTACTAGGAAAGAACCTCGAGTCTAGTGTTTCCTTACGAAGTTGGCTGTCCAAAAAGCCTATGTGAGGTTGAAGACTCTGGTCGAGTGTGAATGGTGTTCAATTTAAAATAAGTCATCTCCACAAAACCGTTTTTGTCCATAGCATAAAGAGTCGCCTAACGAAATCTTATAACATTAACTCTGTTTGGAAGCAATTGTGAAAATCTTCCAGATAACGTTTTTTTCAAATATGATATGCTCCGGACCACGCTTACAAACAAATACGCATACGTTGCAACTCACTTAGAAGGAGTGACTATACCTCTACGGTATTCACTTCAGGTTTTGTACTGTTGGTAGATCTTGTTCTGTTGATGGGCCGGGAAGAACCTTTGGATGACCGCAGACTAAAAAATGTTCTTGCACTCACGTTATCTTTGTTAATATTTTCAGTGGTTAGGGCTGTGATTTCGAAGACTATTCGTTAAACACGTCCCTCATGAAATCGGTCCAGATATTTCCTCTCAGCCCCCAATGCACCGAGTGTCAACTGTTTGGCGGCTTACGCGAAGATAAACATGGGATTACCGATGAGTAGTCGGGAATTTGGTTTATATCAAGTTGAACATCACCCACAATTGATCGCAGCTGTCGCATTCCCGTAGACGATCTAGGTCGTGCCTGACGTGAGGTCAATGGCGCAGTGGTAAATACGGTTGCCTCATGAACAGCATGTCCGTGGTTCAAGTCCCGGCAATGGCGATGATGATATGCACTACTGACGAGCTCTAATGACAGCGAAACTCGAGTATAGTGCTTCTTTTCGAAAGGGGCCGACTGGATCGTCTATGGGATTGCGACATCTGCGATCAATTGTGGGTGATGTTCAACTTGAAATAATCATGGGAGTCACGCAAGTGACTCACGCCTACCAAACGAGTGACTCATTGCATTTTTTAGGGATAACATTGCAAAGGGGTGGACGCCAAAATCGTCCTTTTTCCCAAGTCGGACAGTGCACCCCTTCCTGACATGACGTATACAGAGGTACAATTCACATGAGGCCTGGTCGCATAAGGATAAGCCTACGCTCGGACTATCTGTGGTGCAACCTTGTAGCTGCAATGCTGACTGAGTGATAGCCATCAATGAATCTGACCTTAACGACATCAGCTGAAATTGGTCCAGTGTGTGCACTTCGAAACACCACAGGAACTTGAAGTGACTGGGGTTAGTTTCATTATTTTTGCGTAAGAATTACTTTTTATAAAGACAAGCTAGCCCACAGCTTTCTAATAGTTAACTACTTCACTGTAACTAATGGTGGTTGTCACCTTGTTGATAGGGTAGTTACAGCTGTAAGATACAGTAGTCCCATAGTTTTGTCGCGGAGTGTATGCAAATAGGATTATTCAGTGGATTTGGTGATGCAGATCCAAGATCAGACAGTTGCCATCACTCTGGCCAAACTGCAGATTGCTTAAGTACACTCGTGAAAATCGGGTAAGAACTGGTAAAATCATCCGATAAAATTTTAGCGGCAATGTGCTGCTTCGTTTGTACATGTACCCATTTACATAGGACTCCGTTATGTCGAAACTTCTCAAGTCAATAACAGGAGAGTTGACGATCTTCGACCGATGTGTTCAACGAAAGCCGCATAATTCTGGAGATGAGTGCAGCTGAATATATTTGAGCTTCGGTTGACCTAAACCCAAAATCGAACATTGAGACTTAGCCGAGGCATGGGAACTCTGAACAGTCTGTGTGTACTATCAACGTTTGGTAGCGTCAGGAATTTGTCAGGACTTTTTCAAAAACTGTTACAAAGTTAACCGCATCACAGTATGGTTGTGAAACTCAAAATAGTTTATTGCTTGAATTTAGAATTCACAAGATAACCGTGATTTTTTTGTCATTTACAATTTGTTCGTACAATTTACTATGATACGTGAACATTATGAAAGTGTAAATAGGTTCGGAACGTAAAATATGTCCAATCTATGCGATTTGAAATTTGTGCTTGATGCGTAAGATTTTTAGAACTGCTGATTGTAGATGGTCGATTGATGTCTACAGGACTGGTAATCAAGCCGATAACACTTTTGTCTCATTTCGCGGTAGGTTGCTAGTTCGAACGCAGTTCAGATTGTCTATCTGATCAGTTCAACCCAAGAGGGAAAACATTAGTTCATCGCTGGTGTGAGGGTGAGAATCACGAGATGTTGATGAATCTGAGTAGTTTCCGCATAATTGTGTAGTCAACGGTTGGAGTTGATAAGCCAACTAATATGTTTCATGCAAAGAATAACCTGGGACGCCTTTACCGTCTGCAACCTATTCCGGCTGAACGTCTGCTAACTGTTCAATCTTAGTTCACCTAATGTCATCTCCAGTAGAACTCTCGTCATCGTTTTGCAAACAATGGTCATTTTTTTAACAGAACATTAAGAAGTGGTCACCTGTGAGCAAACATTTAAAAATGATGTGATTATTACCGGTAAACAGTAGGCCGGTAAAAATGCAGGTACCCCAATAAGTACTCAAAACCAAAACAAAATGTTCTTCGTAATAAAATAACAAACTAAGTTGAGGAGCTTAGTATCTTGTTCCAAAGTACCTTTCGCAAGTTGATCGCTTCGGATTGATTTTTGGTTAGAAGTAATATTTCTAATGGTTAGTTATAATGTTTGGTCAGCATCGGTTATCCAATCGATCAGTCTGATATAAAGGCAAATACACATGCAACACCAGCATGGTTACTTACTCATGGGACAGCTACGATCAATTGTGGGTGATGTTCAATCTATATGAAAATCAAAATCCTCTACTACACATCTGTAATCAAATACCGCTCAACAAGTCAAGGATTTCTGTGATTTCAACTTGGAGAGTAGATCTAGTCGAGGGGTCATCGTTTGGAGTTAACAGACAGTAACTATGTCTCCTCTAGAGGCGATCGGGCAACCTGATCATGACTCACAAGCGAAAGTGATTGAGCGTTCACATATGATAATTCGGTCGTGCCTAACGTGAGGTCAATGGCGCAGTGGTAAACACGGTTGCCTTATGAACAGCGTGGCCGGAGTTCTAGTTCCGACGGTGGCAAAGATGAGTACTACTGAGTAGCTCTAATGACAGCGAAGTTCGAGTTTAGTGCTTCTTTTCGAAAGGTGATGTTCAGTGTGTATGAAAAACCAAAAACCCCTACTACTCAGCAGATATCAGTATCAAACAATGATGGTGATGATAGCTTGTTTTCAGAGATCATGATGAAAAACTGCAAATTGACATAATTGTCCAGGAAGCGTTCTTTGCAAAATCATGCATTACCAAAAAGTCGTTGTCATACATCTGTGTTAATCATGAAACGTTCATGTGTTAGTTCAAAATTATCTGCACTACACCATTGCTGATATTTTTGTTCATACTCCTGATGTTGTCACCACACTCAATGGAATGCAACGAGGACGCATGTGAACAGGGATCAGTGTGCTATCGCAGATCCATACTGACTGGGGAGAGAATTCCCAAGTAGAAATGCGATAGTGTTGGTTGGATGTGAGCGAACGAAGCGCAATGAGTTAACCTTAGATATGCAAACGGAGACATGCATACATTGAGGTATGTCTTTGGAATGTGTGTTCGCTCCTCAACAAAGTATTCAACAGCTACATGTTCATGGTATTTGTTGCTAGGTTTCTCACTGTCCATGTTTATGTTATGAAACAGAAATTTTATTCTTTCACTAAACACACATTAGTGGCATCAAACAGGAAGTCCCGGTTCAGAAAAGATGACAAGAGATTGTCCCCAAAAGCTATATCGTGTTTCCGAATGAGGGAGTTCTTAAAACTGCGTACAACTGGTTGCTCACCACCGTCTCTGTTGTTTGTAAGATCTGTGAGGTTTATTTAAGCATCTCTGACACGGTTGAATTACCAGCTTTGTTGTCCTACACGTGACCATGTTCTGTACTCCCAGTGTACAACAACCTCTGTTAAGTAGTACATAGTCCCAGCAGCCGCTTCTAAATGGTCCAAATATATGAGTTCTTTACGCAGTTAGCGACAACTTCACAAGATGTGAAGCTGACAAAGAACGATACATGCAAAGGTATAGGGGAGAAAATGTACTTATAAAAATCTTCTGTAATATTGTGAGAACTGGTGAAAGTAACAAGCCGTATTCACTAAAACTACTGGTTTGTGCCGTTAAATAGATTTGATTCATAGAAACCCATGCGGAAACCTTGATATTTTTCACCAGTCCAAAGCTGTAAAGCGTTTATGAAAAATTGAACTAAACTAGGTCAGATGAGAGTAGGCCATTACATGTGTAAGTATATGAGATAGTGAACTGAACGTTTCTACCGATGTATTTGACAAACACATCTGAACAGTATGAATCATGAGTGACAGTGAGAGAGCGCGTAAAGAGCCGAATCACGGAAGCCTAGACAAAAGTTATGTACCACGTAAAAATGAGGGACGCTAAACGTTATCAACATTTTCGTCAACAAGTTTGAATCATCTTTTATCACATCTGAGCGTAATGGCAAAATATTTGACAGTATAGCACGCTGACATGGTTTACAAATCAGTTAATTATGAATGACTAGCGGTCTGGATGTGTGAATCGCACATTAAATCCGGAAAACAGTCGATTTTAAGCTTCCAGACAGGGAACTGTACACAAAAGCCAAGGCAGTGCACATCAAAGAACGTTATTTCCTTCATAGTTAAACAAGAATAGAATAATTCGGATGAATGGGACGAAACAAAAGTTTTTGGTCAGAGATTATGAATCCAACATTAAAGTCGAAAATATGACGCGAACAAACATAATTTTATGACAAACTGAGAATCTAACTGGATTGTCATCACAAACATGCATGGGACTAGTTACTAATCGAAATTAGCCAGTTGAAGACGGCCAGATTGTAAGCTATCAATTTCAAAGGAATAACACGGACAAAGATGCGGAGTGATACGTTCGGGTCTCAATTAAACGTAATTTACAAAGTTATTTTATGTTCAACCCCAATGTTATTGTTATTCGAACAGCTCAAGTGTTTTTAGCGCTTTTTGCTAGATGTACAAATCATATCGATTTCAAATTTTTGAGTG
Organism: Paragonimus skrjabini miyazakii; assembly: GCA_014338405.1. Lineage (NCBI taxonomy): Eukaryota > Metazoa > Platyhelminthes > Trematoda > Plagiorchiida > Troglotrematidae > Paragonimus > Paragonimus skrjabini miyazakii. Next base: position 50,765 of record JTDE01000182.1, on the reverse strand, counting down.
TCATTGATTACCTTCGAAATGACGACAATGAAACTGTTTGTTTCGAGCAAATCAACTCAAGCAAAAAGTGAAAACCAAACAGTAAGTGTGTGTGGCAGTGTGACTAAATATCTGGCAGGTACTTAATGGAAAGTACCCGGCGTTCACATTCAAATCGTCAAGTCCGGTTAGTAGAGTTGAGCCAAACTGTTGACAGCAAACTAATCAATCACGTTCTGATATGGTCTCGACTAGAGCACTAATTCGTCATGTTTAATGGACCTTGTTTACAAAGTGAAATCATCTATTGACAACGCTGAAATACTCAATTGCATTTGCACAGTTTATTTCGAAGTGGAAAACGTAGCTTTCGTAAAATGCTGGCATTTTCGATTTGTCTTATAAACAAACGTGCGTTTGGAACCAGAGGTTTAATATTCACTATTTTGATTCTAATATAAACAGTTACTAATTCAACTATTGTCCCGTAATCCTTCATTAGCTGTCTTATTTTCATATTCATATAAAATTTCATATGTGACCGATAGTATTAAACGTACTATCAACAAAGTCCTTATTAAGCGAATCGATACGGTTTGCTACGGATTCTATGCTAACATCGATTACTACAGTAAGGAATTGTTGTCTCAAGATTGTGACCTCAACGTTAGTCATATAAATGAAAATTAGTTTCCCTAGATTACTGACCGGTTTGTGAAAGTAGAAACCTGTTGTTCGAATGGTGATGGCGTGTGACGTAAAAATAAAGTCCGTGCTTCTACAGCTTGAGGTATGTTTGGAGTCAAATGATCTTGATGTTAAAACAGTTTTACTCTACTGCTGTAAAAAAACTGCTATTGCAATTTTTAGATGTGAGGCATATTTCAGTATTTTTGATTAGTGATAGCTACAATGAATCACAGGCTTCAGATAGTATCAGCCAATACACCATCAAGAAGTTCGATAAACGATGTCTGGTCAAGCGGATCGAACGAATTCACTCTATAAAGCCCCGAAAATATAGCTATTAAATGATTAGGTTATTTACCGCTTATTTATTGTGGTGTACCATTAACCAGCTACCGAGTATGAGGCACAAGGTGATTAGAATATGGATTGCCAAGTAGAACTGGAAGCTGTCATTGATAAGGAAGAGACGATAAGTCATAGTTCCCCATCGAGATGTTCTTCTCTAATTAGCTTCTGGCTTAAGATACTACCAGTGCTAGTCGAGTCTAGTATCGTGAGTGTTGCTGTTCGTTCGCTAAATTGCCTATGAGCTGATGTCATTTAATGAAGCGGGATTGTGAAAAGCACAAGCGGTTGTCTAGAAGATATCACCTAACTCAATTGTTCGTTTGCAAGATCTAAGCAACGTGATGTTGTTACACTTCAGAAGGCACTTCTCATACTTTTCCTTTCCTTGTTAAGCAAGCGTCAATCACCGATCGATGAATTACAATTGGTGTTGATAAGGATGCAAGGGAACAACCTCGGGATGCTGTATGTTCCATTCAATATCCGCTCCCACCGCATTATTATGCAGTCTGTTTTGCTGGTTCGAGAATAGCCAACTTGATTTCCAAAACAGCACCCCTGACGTTACCCGTAAGGACAACCATACAGGCGAAAACAAATCAGGTGAACATCACCTGCCGCGAGGATGTGTTAGTTAATTGATCTGTGGCGTGTTGATATCGATTGGTCTGCAGGAACTCGAACTAACATAGGTTATTAGTTTTAATTCTATGTTGGTTCAACAGGTTGCAATGAGTCCTCCATTCATCCCCAGGAATTCTGTTAACAAAACTGTTTAAACTACAGACCAATCACGCCTTACAAAAATCAGCCCAGTGTAATTAATTATTGTGGCTACGATAATTTCAACTATGCGCAACCGGTAGTACTTTAGTATGTATAGTTGGGTAAAAATTTATATGTACTGACCTTTCAAGACGTTATGACGTGAAGTCTCCCGATACGTTGATTACATGTACTCTCAAGCGTAGTTGTTAAAAAAAATTCCTCATTGTATGTTGATGAGTCACGGGACAACGAAAACGGTTAAACGAATAGAAAGTAAGTGGAAATCAGATCGAAGAATCTTGACTATGAGTCATTAAAAGAGTAGGAACCATGTCTGCTTTTGCCACTGATACCATACGACAGATTATCGCCCAAAGTGGGTTAACTTCTGGACGCGTTACATCAGCATAATTCGACAACTGAGGGGCCAGTACTTCAAAGAACAACATTGTTTTAATAATCGTAGTGTTTTTAACTAGAACACAATCCAGGAACATGAAAGAAAGGCTGGTACACTCTCTGAAAGTCAAGCAAAAGAGTAAACGTAGACTCGTGGCCTACTGATCAACAGAACAGCATCATAACTCGCACAGCACTCGAGGCGACCCACAAAAGCTGGGGAAAACGACCGCCAAGAGTATACATCAAGTGATACAAGTGAGAACGGGAGACTGGTTCAGTCAAACGGTTGGCGTATCATTTAGCTAGACATTGATCGTACTACTGCTAAATTTAAAATTCCGAGAAGGTTACTGATTGTTTGATTTTTGGATTCCAATCACTATCCAGTAACCGTAAACCGTGACTATGACTGGTGTATAACAATAAAGAACGAGATCCAGCACTAATATATAACTTCTCAGCAGACCCATTTGCAACGGCCTACTGTGTGAACAAAACCTTCGGAGCACCACAGTGATAATTTCGAGGAACACACCACTCGATTTTTAAACAAACAATATTTGTGGACAGTTTGGAACCAAGCCTCATTAGTAATAATTTATACCTGATAATTTGAAAAGGGTAACGCTGGAAGATATCTACTGTTCTTCATGGTATCATGAGGTCAACGAGATAAGCAGAAAGGTATACGAGTTCTTTTTAATCTCATCACGGAATCATTTAATCCCGAGGGTAAATGTCCTGTATCAAAATTAAAATCACATGAGGTCGATGATCAGATCTGACAATTTTGTAAACGCTGTTGTCAAACCTTCCGTTTAAAACTTGCGCCATATGTGAAGATATGTTGGAGCATTTCCATGTCTTTCCATCACGTGTTGCATGACTAGCTGATGTCTGTTAGATGATCAGTACAGTTTTTCGAATGATTGTACATGAACTAATGTGGTATACCAACTAATTACAACCTGTATAAAAAATTGGGTGAACAATACATTTTTTGAGAGCGCTGGGTGAATTGGCTGAGTGACTTTTTAAATCACTGGTGTTGCAAAGTAAATTTTCAACCGTTATTCGAAAAACATGAGAGTGACAAGATATATTATCAAAAACACATCTGACTGCTACAAAAAATAATTGGGTACTCGAGTGCAATTCCTATTTTGTGTCCACAAACTTTTAATGACGGGTAACATACTTCAGTAATTCTGAATCTGGAGTTATTCTACCAGAATATCCGCATAGCAAGCCGCTTCAGTTTGTTGCTTGGCCCAATCTTCGCCTAAAGTCATGCACTGAACTAATGTCACATGTGTCTCCGATGTGACTACCGTTGTCTTTGATTAGTCCAGATGCACATTATGAGTGCCAGGGGATCAACTGATTTTCCCAATTACGTCGAAATCGCATAACGGTTTAATACAATAGTAAGTTGAAAAGCATACGAGATGATTACTAAAGTGACAAGGTGAACTGTCCTGAGCTAGTTCCAGGAATTTTGACCGTCTTACAAAACACACCAACTCACTCAGTCCTCTGCAAGTCGGACATTCGGCGTTTTGCTTCATTCGCTGTCAACCAGCTGGACGAACCCTTCCTTCTTACTGGCGCACTGCTCGGTATCGGCTCCCTTGTGGCCGTCACCTCCAGCCTTTTTCAACTGTTTGGAGTATTGTTCAAACAGGGCTGATGCTTCGTTGGTTGATGGATCAAACGTTCAAGTCTATATGTTCATGTGCTCAACTTTGGTGGTATGAACGGATGGATCTTCAATAGTTCTGGGTCGCATTGTACAACGTGGATGATGTTTTTCTTACATAAACCTCCTATTGAAAACATCTTAAAAGGCAACAAAGCTGTCAGTGGAATGCTTTTTTGCACGAAAAAACTCTTTCCACACTATGTATCTCCCTGAAAGAAGCAACCAACCTAGGTCTCTATGAGACGTAATTCTTTGGATTGAGTTCTTTCCGAAGCGAAACACTGCGGTAATTTGGCCACATCGAACTCAGTTCAGTTGACGCAATGATCTCAGAAGAGACCACTAAATTACAAACTACCGTTAGTGAACAGTCTTCACATATTAGTCTGGTAAACTAAAATATGATATTTCTAACGGCTAAAATGAACTGGAGGCTTGTTCAGCTATAATTTTGTTTGGTTGTCCGATTTTTCGCCGATAAAGACCACAACCATCTCAAAAAGGATTAAACGTTTTCATTCCACATATCAATCATGAAAAAAAAACCGAACACGTAAATAATCAGCCCGAGCCTCTAAATTCATCAATAAGCCAGCTAAAACCAAGGTCTACTGAACGGGAGGTGTGAAAAATATTCTGTAGGCGTGGCTTTTTGTGAAGGTGAGTAAAGAATTCAGAGATTTGGTTTGGGAAATTTAGCCTTCGGCATTACTCAGTATGAACTAAGTGCCCTTTAGCAAGAAAACAATAAAGACAGAATGACACTTGACAAAAAGTGCACTTTCCTAAACTAATAACCACCTGAATTGTATCTCAATCTGAACTTGGTTCTAAGCCTAGACACAACAATGGTTACTGTGTTAGTCGAGAGTTCTTCGATCAGAATGATCCGAAGTTACTTCTTATCTATACCAGTGATTTTGTGTACAATTTCACCTGCACGGTAATGAGTTGTATAACACAAGTGGCTTTTAACATTTCATTTGAAATGGTGTGAAATAATTTTTATTGACTATCTTGACTGTTGTTCCCCTACCACTAGACAACGATTACGCAACATTCACGATAAGCTGCAAGTTAATTTTACTTGACAGAAAGTTTCTACTATATCTTTTACGTAAAGAACAGTTAGGATATAATCTCATTTTTACCCATGGGTGTTTGTCTGTCGTGATGGTTCTGGAAAAGTGTTGCATTCCTAGACACTGCATTGCATTCAAATCGATCAGACGTTTTGTGATTACATTCCACTATCCTCCTGGCCGATACACAACCAAAGGAATCATACGTTCATTTCTCCTGATAAATCATTTTTATTTGGTGAATACGTCTTGAGAAAACTTGTCGAAATGTACCCTTTTTCATATAAATTGGATAAAATCGATTGCATCTATCCAACCAGCTCCTTCCGTAAAGGAAGCACTAGGCACGAGTTTCACTCCTGCTGAATCTCGTCAGTCATGCACAACCTTACCACAGCCGGGAGTATAACTCTAGTCAGGCTTTCAAGAAGCTACCCTGTTGACCACCATACTATTGACTTCACACTATGTACAACTGACTCCTAATCACTTTTGAGCAGTGCTCTGGTTGTTCCATCGCCTCAAGAACAGACACGGTAACTATCCTTTTACCCCCAATCGATGATCCCTCGATTAGGACCTTCCCCCAAGTTGACATCATAGAAACCATTGAATAGTTAGAGCCGTGACAAGGATGTGCATTATTGACGAGTCGTTTTTCAGAATGTTTGATCGCAAGGCGACATTCTTTGTTGACTCACACATTCCTTGGTTGGATTCACTGAATGCACATTTATTGTAGATTCCGCATTTGTTATATGAGGGAAACCTCACATTCAGCAGTCTATCACTCATATGAACATCTCCTAAGGCTTAGTGTCTAGGACTACTAGGGTAAAATTTAAGCTTTCACACGCCTGCTAATGAACATGGGTCCTAAGTAACCGGCTAGAAGAAGCAACAATCTGTTCGAGCTAACTATTGTGCATGCAATGCATAGTACTCAATACTCTCAAATACACTCCACAAACAATTAGTTTTTTATTTGCCTAAAATTGTACGAACTTGCTGATCACAGTAGCAATCATGGACATGAACAGACGTACAGAGCGAGATGTCCATCCAGTTCAGACCATTGTCAAACAACAGGACACGAACATACATAGGAAACGACTTTAATGAAAGATATTTACAATGGTGGTCTGAGAGCTTCACCTAGATTTATGCTCACCGTATACCCGAAACGGATGGATAACATGTCATAATCACACAAAGGATTTTTATATCACTTCTGAGCGCTGTATTCATTCTACATACAAATGAATAGCAGATGGACAGATGTGACCTTGAGGGTCATGTCCGGTTGATTGTTTCCACGAGCGTATTTTGAATAGATAACCGGAAATTTCACCGTATAAACAATGAAATATTTTTGGATTATTGTGAATTGAGTTCCAGGCATCAAATTCGAAAATTTGTGATACCCTCATTTAAAAGAAGTTCAATTTGCAGGCTGATTGTAGAATTGTACAATTCCGATCAGAATTATGAATTATCTGATGGTCAATCCGTATTATCACCGTGGCGGAATAAAGTAACTGTGAGGAATTTATCCCCACAAAGCCACAGGAATGAAAAAGTTCTTTACGAATAATGTGGTTGTTGTATCGATGAATAATAACCTGGATACTTATCCCCAGAAAAGGATTTCTGAAACAGAACGTGTTACTTAAATAGCAGTCGAAATAGTCCGCTGAGTAGCACTATCTATTATTACGATAAACAACTGAAAATGCACGTGGATAGCAATTATTCTTGACATTGGGTAAAACAACTACATTTGATTAGGTATTTTTCAATCGATCTGCATTTCATACTTGCATTAGTGGGTGTGATTATCAATGAAAACACTATGGTAGACGTAATGCTCACGCTTGCCATAAATCATGTGTTTGTGACATAAAAATTGACTCGTCGACAGACAAGCAATAGATGAGCAGGCCGTGCGTGTGGTAGGGAAGAAATGCAACACGCTACTGAGAACTGACTCTATCAAACCGTATTCTGTAATATTATTTAAATTTCCATTGGATAAAAGATTTCAATTTTGACTTGAAACGTGTCAAATGATATTTACTTGATGCTCGTTTAATTGCTGAACGACTGAAAAACTAGATTGTAAGTACCATTCAAAATGAGTTTTGATGTTTCCGACATTTTTTCGGCCCTCTTAATTTTCACTGGTCTTTTGTGATGTGTGTGAAGGGTACAAGTCCGACTTGGTCGTTTTTTTACGTTGATCAATACACTACCCTTAAAGCCAGTTTTTCCTCTAGTTGAATTGGATTACTGTTTGGAGAAACTCATCACTGTTCGTTTCGAGTACTTAACGGTGAAATGTACCACTCAGATCAATATGTATGTGTCCGAATGGCAGTCACATTGTAGCGAAAAGGCGTCCAATAAAGCACAATCTTTATTGTCCAACACGTTAATTCACATGCTAAGCGTGCGCTCGCGTTTATGAGTCGGAATTCTAGTCCACAACACCCCGAGGTTTCCGCTCGCGCCTCGCACTTCTGCTTGGTTTATGTGGGTGATCGGCGCCTTCTATCCGGGGGTTTTCCGCCTGCCAATCTTCGTCCGTTGGTCCGATTTCGTTGATCGATGACTCGTTCTGTTGCTCGGGTTGTCCTCCAGCTATCCACTATGAAGTTTGACCGCATTCCACGACCGTGTCGAGATATCCCCCGAGTGTTGGAATAATCGCGCTTTCGGTTTGGTCGTCCATCCTATTTTGCCTGCCATGTCTCGCCCGTTGGTCCGATCTGATCGAGCGATGACTCATCCGATTGCCCCCGTTGTCCGCCATTTGATCGTTGAGGGTTTGTGGACGTGCCTCCCCCAGCGTTGAGACATTCCGCCGAGTGTTTGAATACTCGCCCCTCCGGCCTGACAATCCACCACAATATGAGTCCTTAGTGTGTATCTGAAACACTATTTCCGTGACCCACATTCATCGCTGTCAACTAGTCACTGCACATTTATCTGCAGTTCTTATCGAGCTTCAAGGAAACTCTTGGAAACCCACAAGCCTTTTTTGGTGCTAAGTTCTTACACTCTTTTTGTGATCAAAATGGTTCACAGTTTACAATGTATTTTTATGTTACTTTTTTGTTACGAAGCTGGAACTAACCATGAATTAATTAACTCAACACTTGCTTCCTTCTTCAAACCAATGTGATATTGCCTTCAACTTGTTGTTAATAAAACCTCATAACCTTCGAGCTAAACCAATTGAACAATCTAAAATAATATGGTCTCTGCAAGATCGTCAACCTAACAACGGTTTATTTAACATAACTTATTTGATCGAGATTCCAAATATATTACTTCAAACTCTAATTTGGACCGATAAAAACAGGAGATCGGAGGTGTAGTACTTTGAGTATCTTCAGCTGGCTTCATCAAAAGGTTATATATGTGTTTACGAAACACAACCTGGTTGCTACATCATTCTGACGTCCCTTCCATGGATTCGCTTGCTACGTTGTTGAACTCCAACATTTTTTCTCAACCTTTTACGGTCGATCGTTTCTTGATTCAATATTCATTACAGCCATTTCAAAGACTTCAAAAACTTTCCCAAAACCCTGAGCGACGTCATCTGCTCATGATCAGTAGGTTTGCATTTGAAACGACTTGCCGTTCAGCATTATCTTGAAAATCCACAGACGAACAATCCAATTGTGCCTATTTCTCAATCATCAAGTGTGGCACATTAAATATGGTCGCCCGCACTTGTTTGTGCGTCTGGTCGTTTAGCCCCGGACAGTCAGCGAGTTGAGGGTTCACTGAACACTGCCCGAACAACCAGTCACTGTCACTGTTTGCCCATGACCAAACCTCAAAAAGCCCGTCGCCTGAAGTGCCAGCATGATGCACTGACAGCCGGCCTGTATTACACTTGAGTCGCACTGACGAGTGATTCGTGGTCCATGCAATATTGCGCTTATATGCATCTTCTTATTGCATGTTTCATGCAAACGTCGTTGTAGCATGACCCCTGGACGTATTCCAGATGAACCGGTCCATTGTCCTTCTGGCGGATATGTTCTATTCATTTTTGTTCTTGAGGGTTAGGGAAGTTTAGAGAAAATCATGAACTAACAAGAGCGAAACTCGGGTAAACTGCCTCTTTTCAAAAGAGGGAGTCTATGGGAATGTGACAGTGGGCGATGTCCAATTTATATCGAACCAAATTACCCTACTACTCATCACCAACCTTATATGAGTGATGCTGATAGATTCCGTTATTTTGCTTCTGGTGTACTTCGCATCTCACCTTTAAAATAACACATTCAAATGTGAAAGTAGTTGCAAGCAAGTGCAAACAAGTCAGACAATCAACATTGTGAGAAGACTTTAAACCCCAGACGTGGTGAGCCTGGTTGATATAACCCAGAAATAATGTGAGCAGGTGATCCTCATGTGCATCCGTTAAGCGCAAACCATTGCATGTTTGATCAAAGAAAGTCACCTGACGCGTTCTAGTTGGCAGATCATAATAGCCCATACATGGACTGAATGAAAGTATTGATTCGTGATGAGGACAACGTCATCATCATTGATTCGCTCACCATGGGATTTCCATGTGCGTTCTGACGTGAAATCGTGACTTTAATTCACTTCCATGAATTCAATGTCATTCAGCTACAAGCTGTTTTTTGTTGATCGACTTTTCGGGCTTCAGGAATCTGTGTTGAATAGGACAGACTGATGTAAATCACGCATAGGATATTCAACAAGGATTATGCAGAGTTTCGATACGGAAAAGTAAACACGGACAACAGCAAACTGTCACCCACCTTTCAGGTGAGTGACCTGTTAGTCAGTGTATGTGGAGTGTAGGTTTTCGAACACAAGATGCTCACTCTTCTCATCTATGAACTGAACAGACTAAAGGATCCTGACCACTGATCACTTTTGTTGTCAAAATGTGTAGTTTAATTTGACTTTCTTACATACGTAGTTTGCCAATAGTGCATGCCACTGGGTTTTAACGTTCGTCGGAGATGGGATTGCCACAATTTTGAAATAGACGGGACAAACTAATCGGACTGTCAATAACTAAGTTTAGAATCTAGGCTGTTTCAGTTTGAACACCACCCACACATATTCATAGCCTTCGGATTCAGTTAAGCCTTTCGGCTAATCCAATTCCTTAGGAAGCACTAAAAGCGAGTTTCGTTCTTAGTAGAGCTGAATACTATTTACACATGGTTGTGGTTGAACGATTGAATGTGATCATTCGGTCCTGCCTATTGTTAGGTTATTGGATTCGTGGTTAACACACTACTCCTAGAAGCACGAGGGCCAGACTGAAAATTCCAGTCCGGACTAGGATATACATTACTGTTCGGAGAACACTATTAGTCTTGAATCATCCGCATTTGATTATTTGGTTCACTTGGGTGGAGGTGTTTTTCCGGTTGTGTATGATCAATTCGCAGGCCACCATATTTTCACATGTGGCTACGTAGTTGCCCATAGGCATACTCGACCCATTGCCAGACGGGTTTCCATACGACAAACTGAAGACAACAGTGCTGAAGCGTATCATGATGTCAGGCCAAGCCAAGCTTCAGCAATTACTTTCTGGAGTCGACCTGGGCGAACATACCCCTCGTAGTTGCTTCGCCCTGTCGGATCCTATGTCGATTATAACAGTGTATGTGACCCTTTACTCGGACGGATGTGGACCAAGTGTCTCCCACTGAATACCAGTGTAGAACCCAGACACTCCATTAGAAAGTTAACGGAGACGGATGACAAAATACACGAATGTTCCTTCAGGCCTCTCATCAACCATGTATGTGACCCTTCCCCCCGCCTCGATCCATACAAAGACATGCTTAACAAAATACATCGACAAGTGTCCCAGCTAACACTCACTGTGAATTATTTATCTGGACGCTACATGAAAGGCCGTAACTCCTCGCGCTTTAGATCCCGTCCTCGTTCACGACCTCCCACATCTAGAACCCAATCCTCCAACACCCGCAACTACATTCAGTCGTGTGCATACAGCAGTCAGTTTTCTAAAGGCAACATAAATCCAGAAAACGATCTGGCTGGCGAGTAACTGCGACAGCTGTAGATGACCAGTCCAACGGTCGACTGTTTTGTGTCCAGGACAACTCCACGGGTCTTCGTTTCCCAACGACACCGATGTAGAGGCTACTGTTGCACCTCCATTTAGAATTAAACGTGGTCTCAAACCTGTGAAATGCACCCCTTGGGTGGCCAAAAGTTTCAAACCCATGACCTACGGCCAGCAACCGTTGACGGTCGATCTCGGACTGCGTCGACGTTTCCCTTGGACGTTCATCATTGTCGATGTCCAACACTCAATTATCGGTGTCGGTTCGCCCACGAAGTACGGTCTGGGTATTGATCTCAGCCGCCAGAAACTTGTAGACAACACCACCACCATCAACTTGATTGGACTTCGAACGGCTTTCTTAGAAGCCAACTAGTATTCGGCGCTGTTAGAGCAATTCCCGGGAATCGACGAACCTACGGCGATTGTCACGACGCCAATACACGACACTGTTCATCGCATTACCATCAAGGAACCCCCAAGTTTGCAAGTCCAAGTCGACTGGCTCTCGAGAAGCTGTCGAAGTAGGAATTAACCAGGATTCTTCCTTTAGGTATCATTCGTCCGTCGAGTAGCCCGTAGTCATCACATTTGTATATTGTTCCCAAGAAGACTGCGAAAGATTGGAGACTATGTGGTGATTACCGAGCATTGAACAACACCACCATGCCTGATCGCTTTTCCATCCAATCATGACTTTTCACTATCCTCCTTGGATGGGAGATCTCTGCTGAAATATTTTGGTCAGAGCATACCAGCAAATTTCTGTCACGATCACAAAATCTGTTGACCTCTTCGAATTTGTCCCTATGAGTTTTAACTTTAGAAACGTCCAAACATTCTAAAGTTTCATGGACTTAGTTCGGCACGGATTCTTTTACATCGACGACATACTCGTTGCCAGCTGCGACCCTCAGGAGTACATGTCCCACTTACAATCCGTCTTTGAGCGTTTTAACCATTACGACGTTACCATCGACACAGCCAAATAAGTCTTCGGCGCTTCGTCCATCGATTTTCTCGGTCACTGCACCGACAAAGATAACATCAGATTACTACCGAAGAAAACTTACGTGATTTCAAGCTATCCACTGCTTCAGCCCACTGAAGGTATCCGTCGATTTTTGAGGATTGTCAGTTATTATTGCCACTTTATCTTAGGTTGTTTTGATGTGCTGAAGCCGTTGACTGATATGCTGCAGAACAATCTCGAAAAGTTCGTCTTCATCCCTAGATGCCGCCACCGCTTTCACACCCGTCAAACAGGCCCTGGCGAACGTCAAATTCGTCGGCGCACTTCAGTTTGCTGTCGATGCTGTTCTGCAGCAAGCCATCGGTAATCAAGTCCGATCTTTTCCTCCTGGAAACTAAAGTCTGCCCAAACAAGGTACACTACCTGATCATCTACCTCACCATCAAACCCTTCCGATGTGCGTTGGACCGACGTCAGTTTACCTTCCTTACTGACCACAAATCCTGAATACATGCTTTCAACATTTCTCCGAACAGGTACTTCTTGAGGAAAACCCGCCACCTGAGCTTTCACTCCTAGTTAAAGACGAACATCCGTTACATCGATGATCCAAGCAATTTAGTCACAGATACTATATCCTGTGTACATGTCAACATCCACATCCACATCCTCTGTCGACATAGAAGCTATGACAGTGGCCCAACAAAACGATGCGAAATTTAATCAACTACGTTCTTACCCGTCCCTAAAGTCCGTTGTTCTGCCACTTATTCACTGTGACTCCAAAATGTATTGTGATATTTCGACCGACCTTCTGTCACCTCTACCTATCGTCGAAGTGTGTTTAGTCATTTCATCTTACTGCCCACATCACTGAACATATGTAGATCATGTTAACTTTGGAACTTCAGTCAACTATCTGGTAGTGCCTGTCTGCGATGGTCAACATTGATCAATTCTGCTGACCAGCTTCACTGAACTCTCGTCCCATACTCCGAACGATCAACAAAATACGAATGAATGCAGAGAAAATGGCCACCCAACCCCCATAGTCCTCTAGTCTGTCCGCTCAATTCACCAAGGTCAGAGTTTTAGGTTGCACCAGTTCTGCTAGGTTTTGGAAGCGCCTATTAATCATAGAGGAAACATCTTGGCGGTAATCCAATCAAATTCGATGTAATGTTGTCCAGCCAGCAAACAGCGTACTGATAAACTGATCAGACAAGCTTCATTAATTTCACTTCGGCACAAAAACTGAAGGGCAATTAATCGTTATTTACTCACAATTTTGGCAAAAAATTTACAATAACTATTTCTAAAGCAGAATGTTCGAGCTAGTATTTTTAAATCGCATTGAAAGTATGACCCTCAGTGATCAAACATTTTAAATTTTGCCGATAAAATGAGACATCATTTTGTTCATCAGTAAAAATAAATACTGAAACAAGGGAAATGAAACTCAGGTATAGTGCTCTTTTTCAAAGGGATCCATCTGGAAAAGTATGTGGGAATGTAACATTTGCAATCACTTGTGAATGATTTTCATCCTGTATCGCCTAGAATTCCTTATAACTCACCAATGGTCAAACTATCGCTTATTCACTTCAGTGTTGTGTGTGATTTCAATTTGGAAAGAAATCCTGATAGTGAGCATAACGATTAGAACTAAGGGGACGATTATTGTGATTCCTTCCGAGGCTATCAGGCAATCTGGGCTTTGCTCACAGATGAGTGTAACTGTGGGTTTTCTCATGACAAGTCTTGCCTAATCTGCGATCAGTGGCGCGTTGATCACACTGCCTCATAAAAGTGTAGCTGAAGCTTTAGTCCCGGCAGTGACAAGGGTACGCATTACTGGCTAGCTGTATCACTTGAGTCTGGTGATTTTATTCTAAAGAGCCAGCTGAAAAGACTGTGGGAGTGCAAAAGCTGCAATCCCTTATGAAAGCAATTCAAGAAAAATCCCTTGCTACCTACCAGTGAGCCATTAAGTTTGTTTTTTAGTAGCTGGACAAAGCTACTCAACGATTTAGGCTCAGTGCGCATTTATCTACCACTTCTTCCAGAATAAGCACGACTAGAAGCTGACTCGTCTAATTAACTGAAAACAGCTGGCCGTTAGCATGTGAACAGTAGTGTGATTTTGACAGGTAGAAATCGGTAAATGAGCCAATAGGTGTGCAAACTGTCGGCAAAAGTTTGACCAATCAGGAATCGGTTAAAAAGTCTGATGGGTGCGGAGCACACACGAGAAGTTAGTCACTACGTTGGAGGTTACAGGAAGCACGACCAGACGACGCACGTGGCAGTGAATAATGGCGTTTATAACGATCTTCAGCTTACTCCCAAAATACTTCAGAACAAAAAGAACATTGTAATTTATGTCACCGAGAAAGTAGAAAATACTAAAATGAGGGAATACGTTCATAAAACCGGCGTAATTCGTAGATTTATCGCTCAGAATTCTTTGAATTGTAAATTAATCTAGTCTATTCGGACAGTCACACAATCTATCTGAGTGGGTTTGCCACCCATCAGCTAACTTCAGTCGAATCAGGCCTGGAGAGGTTTGATCCACGGACGAAGTTTTCCCTTCTCCAAATAATATACCACTAAATAATATTAACCAGTTAAGAACTGGCGATAGAAATAATATGCCTAAACGCGAAAAGTGATTTGCCAGTTGAGCTAAAAAATCGCGCGGGAAGCTCGGATATTGGTTTGTAATAAACAAGGCTGGATGTCTCTGGAATATTTACTCACTCACCCTAGTGGTCATGAGAACGAAAACGGATGCTTATTATAACCAGAAACTGCCACATCAATGGGCGTTACGGTGTCAAGAAACGGTAGTTAGTGGAGTCTTCAATTTAAACCTGTTCTATGACATATTTGAACACTCATACTGACCTGAAACCAAAAGACTATCATCACGTTTACTTCGTTTCATTTAATCTCACTTAACAAGTCAAGCCTGGATGAAGCCACATGGTTGCGTAGTGAATGTTATCCTCATCTGTCTACATCGTGCAAGAAGCGAGGATAATCGTTGAAGTGAATCGGTGTAAGGTGATGTATATACTGCCCAATTCTCACTTGTCACTAGTTTACTTGGGTGCTGGACATTGTCATCATAGTGTTAAATGTTTGCGCCAAGATAAAATTTTCTGACTGAGTCACATCACCCTCATTTTAGCTCCAAACTAGGATTGGTCTTCAATGAGTATATGGTTGCTAGACCCCTGCATTACCCTATGATATATAGTAGACTTTTGGTGTATAACATGCACCTTCACCTGTGAGTAGTGTAGCGCGTACATCCTGGAACCAAAGGGCAGGTCTCAACACCAAGAAGACGAGGGACCAGAAAGAACTATTGGAAGCGTGCATATGTACTGTGTAGGGCGTGTCACCAAGGCGATTGACGATGTGGTGCTCTTCAATGGTTGCGGATTAACATCAGCCATGCAACTGAATGTGATTCTTCGCATCTATCGAAGTCACGGACATAACTTCTTACTCACCCATCACTTTGCAAGCTCACTAAAGTCCACTCGGCTGGCGACATGGACAGTGTGGATTTGGTCTTGAACTGCTAACGGGAGACCTTCAGTTATCTGATCCGCCAACAATTTCCGTCGTGACTCTTGATCCAGTTTCGGTGGCGCCTTTTCCGATAATCCCTACAGGGTGGCGGAAAACACGAAGGAATTCGTTCCCAGTCCGAGCCTGGCCATTTTGAACCGTTGCATGACCTCCTGTCAGCTAAGCTGTCAAACGCCGCCACCAGCGTTTCCTTCGTAGCGACCTACTTCATCTTTTCAGAGCCCTTTCGCGCTGCGTCGAACACCGCCTTCGCCCTGCCCCTCAGCAGCGTCAGCACGGTCGGTCATAAAACCGACCACCTCGGTCACGACATCAAGGTCAACCAGGAATGTTCGGACGTCTCCCTTTTCAAACTGCTGCGGCCATAGTATCTTCATGCTCCCGTTCACCACAGCGCCAGCTGTTGTGACTGCAAAAGACACTTGGTTTGGTAAGTTGTTTACTACACGAAGTCCCTAAAAGTTTATGTGAAAACATAAGACAACGAACGTGTGGCTGACGTTAATCCGCAACCATTGGAGAGCGATACATCGTAATTCGCCTTGATGACACGTCCTACACAATGCATATACCCGCTTCCAATAGTTCTTCCTGGCCGCTCTTCTTCCTGGCATTGAGACCCGCCCTTTTGTTTTTGAGTGTTCGCGTCATATTACTCACAGGCAAAGGTGCATGATATACGACACCATGATGATGGGACAACAACTTACTAACGGATGGGATATTGGCGAATAACAGGCAGTAATCAAGTGAGAGGTCAAAAATAACATCCCTGCTAAGTAGGTTGTTAGGTTTGTTAAATCAGAATACACTCAGTTGTAAAAAATCAAGATTTTAAATGTACATGAACAAGCGACAGGAACGAAAAATCCAGACACATTAAGTTTTCTGATTTAAAAGACTATTCCAAATTGTTGAGCAATGGTAAAATTTTAATGTTTAACGGATGAGTGAGTACATAAGTATACGTTTGAAATTTCCGAGTTGTTAATTATGTTTCTTGACTCTTGTGGTACAACACTTACCACGTCTGTGCATTTCATTGCTGTGGTTAGCTCAAGCCTAACAGTAGTCTAGACTTTTGTAACCGAGTTTTTTCAATTTTGAGAGGGATTACGTTCATGGTACCGACTGGGCGATCTCGGTGGAAACCTTGACTAGCTAAGAGTTCAGCAACTCCAGATAGGGCCAACCACTCTACCTGGTTTTAATCATTCTGGTTACATTTGATCAAGACAAAGAAATTACCCCCAGCACTTCCGTAGAGGCAACTACCAGAACACAGGATAGGCGAGAGGAGTACACCTGTTCAGAATGTGGCCAGATTTGCAAATCGAATGCTGGCTTGTCGGCGCATACTCGTATGCATCGACGCAGAAATGGTTCAGAGCAGGAAGTGGACACCCAGCCTGCCACAATCTCTGATTGTGCCAAGTGTGTCCGCAGCTTCTCAACCAAAATTGGTCTCAGTCAACACAGAAGGCATGCACATCCCGTCGAACGCAGCCATGAGAAGCTCATGCCCACAAAAACCGCCGGATCCAATTGGTCTAAGCAAGAATCGGCTTCTCTTATCAGACACGTCGATGCACTGGCTCCGTCGTATCCTACTCGATGCGAACTTCACCATCGGCTCTTGTCACATTTCCCAGGTTGTACTTTGGAGAGCATTCGGACTCGTCTGTATGTGCTGAATTAGCAGATGAATACTGCCCCCGTTGCCAATCTAACCACAGTCCCACAGACTAACACGATTTCGGATATTGGGTCCCAAGCTGCTGATCACTTTGAGTGGTTTTCCTGTTTGATCTAAACAGCGACTACCCAACTGGAGTCCAATTGCGAGGCTTTCCTTCACAGTGATGAACTATTAGTTATTGCCCGCGGTCTTCAGGCAGGTATTTTCACAGTGGTACAAGCTAAATCGCTGCTGAACATGCACGTCTCAATAGCTTTTCCGTACATCTGGCGACATGTCACTCGACAACGTGTTCATGTTACCATGGGAACGCACGTGACCGCAGAGCAGATACGGAGGGCTAACTATGCAGTGATCCAAACGCTGTGCCTCCAGCGTAAGAAAGACGCTGCGTTTGCAGTTTTTTCTGGCAACTGGAGAGCTGCCTATAACATGAACCGTGGCCTCCTA
>JTDE01000182.1:0-31890 GCA_014338405.1 Paragonimus skrjabini miyazakii | reverse complement strand
CAATAACCGTCTGCAACTTCCTGCGATGTTGGATGAAACTACCAAAGCGTCCTTGAAGCCACACCAACGTCTTGAACTCCTGAGACATCTTCTGATCTCGAAAATGAATCACTCATTAGTGTTGAGCCGAGTCCATCATAACATGCTGAAATCCATGGACTGTACGATTCGCCAGTTTGTTCGACAGTGGCTTCGCCTTCCTAAATACACACCAATCAGCTACATCCATGCCCCAATTCATTTGGGCGGTTTGGGCATTCCAAGTTTGTCTACCACTATTCCAATATCGCGCAAATCTCGAGTGGGGAGACTTCTCTCCAGTCAATGTCCAGTTCTGCGGAATGTGGTCAAAGATAATTCGTTCGGCCCTATCTTGAGGGAAATGAACATCCCAGTACGCGTTCAGGGTGTAGTGGTGACGAACAAAGAGGAAACCCATATGGCATGGATTGATAAACTCTACCATTCGCTTGATGGCCGTGGTCTTCAGGAAGTGTCACGCTCTCCACTTTTGAATCGTTGGGTGCTTAACCCAGATTGCCTCTTCACCAGAATCTTTATTCTTGCTATCCAGCTTAGATGCAGTCTGTTGCGGACTAAAGTCCGAAATTCACGAGGTGGCCGAAGTGACCACTTGGTTCTCTGCCGTGGCAACTGCGGTCAACCGGAAAGCCTTGTTCATATTTTACAATCATGCTGGATCACCCATGACGTGTGTTGTGCCCGACATAACCGTGTGGCCAAAGACCTGGCAAAACGACTGCGCGACTTGGGCTATACAGTCTTCGAGGAGCTACGAGTACCAACGACGAGCTCGCTCATTAAACCCGATGTGATCGTGGTTCGTGACGGCACTGCTGTGGTGTTTGACGTCAGCATAGTGAATGATTACCGAAGCAGACTGCGAAGTACGGGACAGACTCTCATAATTCCGCTATTCAATCGGTCTTCCATACTTTGGGTTGTGATGTGAACTCTGTTTCTCATTCACCCGTGACCAACCTTTTTTGCAGCATTATATTTCCTTCTTCAAGTAACGCTATTCTTCGACCGAGGCTGCCCTCCTACGCAGTCACGGATTTATGTCTGCTGACTTATCTATGTTCCCTCAAAAACCTATGACACATTTATGCGAGGAACCTGGCGTTAACTGTTGCCACCTCTCTAATAGTTGTCTCACTATGAAGGACACTTTTCTGTCCCGATACGTGAGCCTTGACTGTGGTAGCACTTTTGTGCCCTGAAGAGCTTTTGATTTTGTGAGAGTGACCGTTCACCTATTTTACTTCTATTGTTTTTCGTGTTTCTTTTCAAAACAATCTAAAACTGTATGGCTTACACGCCACGAATAATTTTTAATTTGATGACTGACCCATTAACGTTTGCTATTCTTGTGAGAGGACTTGTAAACTGTTCAATGTGGGTAACTATGCAGCGTCTCACATTTGACAGACAGCTTGTTTACACATTCACCTTTTTTTACAAATCTGTTGCTTAATTTTGGTGTCACCGTTTGTTCTTCCCTTGAACGAAGATGTGTATATTGCTCTTCAACATAAACGATATAACTATGAGAAGGATTACGTTCATGAATTGAATAACAGTAAAATTTGTTCTTAGGGTTTACGACCAGATAACATATTCGGCATTGTTCACTTCGATAGAAGACATTCAAATTGAATTTCGTTCTTCTGAATTCTAAATGAGAACTTGGTATATATGAAGTATGTAGTTTGCCCGCTACTTAATTGAAACCTCCGGTAGTCCGACAGCAACGACACCTGAGTACTAATCTCATGGTCAGGTATTCGAGCACGGTTCAGCAGACATCTCCTTTTAGTATATAGTCTACATACGACGTTGAATTTAACAAGACGCTAGAAGCTTTATTATGCTACACCTAAGTTCTATAACTTACATTGTTGGCTGAGTACTATTCACATGTGATTATGACACAATATACTCTGGTAAGCATTTGGCATTGATCAATCTTATTATCCATATTGTGCTCAAGAAAAACGGTAAGGCAAATCTCCTTTTTCAGTGCTCTGTGGCATTATACTTGTGTCATTCTAACTAACGGAACTTACATCGTTTTCCACCGATTTCCTCCTTTATACTTTTCTCATCTATTGACTAGTCATTTAATTTCGACCAGTAATATCTAATTTGTAGTGAAGGTTCGGGGATTTAGGTTACTTCAAAATTGAACACCACCCACACTAAGCTACGGACTACACCAACTACCATAGGAAACAGATCGACACAGCCGAATAAGTATATGATATATGATTAGCAAGCCTAGTGACATGAAAATTTGTAAAGTAGATATTTCAGAATTGAACACCACCCACACTTGACTGTAGCCTTTGCATTCAGATAAGCCTTTCGGCCAGCCCACTTCGAGAGGAAGCACTAGACTCGAGTTTCACTCTTATTAGAGCACATCAGTAGTGCATATCCTTGTCCGGATCGGAGTTTGCACTCTGACCCTCGTGCTTTTGAGACTAGCGTGTTAACCACAACACCAACAACCTTACAATAGGCATGACCAAATAATCAAATCAAAACGCTCAAACACAACCTTATATGAACAGTGTTCAGTGTACGCGATCATTTCGCGAGAAGAATGAACAGAATTATTCCGTTCAAAACTTGTCAGTTATGTTGAAGTTACTATATTCATTGGACCGACTGAGCATGGTTTGAATCAGTAATTATAAACTCTAATAAGAGTGAAACTCGAGTCTAGTGCATCCTTTCAAAGTGGGCTAACCGAAAGACTTATCTGAATGCAAAGGCTACAATCAAGTGTGGGTGGTGTTCAATTCTGAAATATCTAATCTACAAATTTTCATGTCACTGGGCTTGCTAACCATATATCACATACTTATTCGGCTGTGTCGATCTGTTTCCTATGGTAGTTGGTGTAGTCCGTAGCTTAGAGTCAATTGTACGCGATCAATCATAATGTACAACACAAAGAGGGTGATGCAAGGACAATATAAATTGGAAACATTATAAATTGTAAATTCCGATGTGTCCTGTCCAAGACTATCGCTTACTGAGGGTTAAGTCTTCATTTTCGTTGTGTATGCACTCCGGACAGTCTGGGTCAATTACATGAATGTTGCTCATGCAAACATACATGTCAGAGTTACACGACCACGTGAAATAACTGTAACTCAAGATCTGAAAGTACCTTCCAATGTGAGAGATGCTACCATGTATCAGTTTCAAATGCACCCATAAATGTTCAGGTCTAGTGTGTGTATGTGGCCAGTAAAGAACGATAAAATCAGTTTCTGTGTGAACACATTCCGAAGAGCCGAAAATAATTGCTAGTTTTAGTTAACTTTTAGTCAACTTTAATGGGTTAAAATTGACAAATGATTTCCAGTCAATTGTATCCCCACTTATTCTCAGCAATTACTTACTGTCAAGTTTGCCGGAAAGCATTTTTCCACAACCGCAAACTTCTAAACTCAAAGGATGAAATCAAATCAATTTGTCTTCAAACTGGCCAAGCAAAATCTCATTTCCTCTTTGAAATGTAATTAATTTTACGTCTCCAAGCCTGTCAAATTTGCCATCAGATTGAGACCGCACACTTACATGCACAAGTCGAAAACGATAAAACTGAACAATCTTCGAACGTGTTTACTGGTGACGAAAGTCCACTGGTGAAAAAATGAAAACAAATGAGATACGTTCGTCAATTACGTATTCTGTCTGATAAAAACCATGGAATGAAACATTATTCAGTAAGAACTTACACGTATACGACTAATGTGCATCGTAGGTGATTGTGTGCATGCGGGCGCCTACGAGCAGTCGGACATCCCAATGATCAGTAGAGCTGTGATATAGGTCGTGTTGCAAACCTCGGGAGGCCCGGAAAGATTTATGTAAATGAACTCGAGCTGGAAGAATTCATGCAATTTGAAGGTATGTTCACACAGTGAGACGAACTCAAGGTAACGATCGCTCGAGGGAAATATGAGCTGGAGAAAAGTCTGTTCAACTTGAGGCGCCCAACTGCTGTCTAGTCGACGTAGCTGGTCACTAAGAGTGATGTGGCGATCCGTTATTTAAACAACAGACCTAGCGGCAAACCCCAGGGGAAAACGAAGCAAGTGACTGATCGTAGCCCATAATGGGTATAAAACTTCGGGTTCAGTTGTGAGTTTATTCAAATTTATTAATTATGCCTAATGTAACCATAGTCAGCCATGTGTGATGTTGTTTGGCAAATCGGGTGCATTTTAAAGCATTACCACTTGTTACTGAGTATCAGGCCAAATAAGAACCCCATGTAAGCACAACAAACACGTGATGACACAACTGATATTGCCCCATTTGTACACGGTCCTGTAGTAACAACTCGACAATAACGCCACTCTAGTATAAAAACCGTTTTTAATTAAGTGACTTAGAGTTTATTCCTACCTGCTAAGTCCAACCTCTGTAATTGTGTCACGTTACCCTAGGCACCATGTCAACAAATTACAAGTCAGTAAAACTTTGTCAAAATATCCTCTCCAGATCTGGTTCCAATGTATCCAGTTAGCGAAGTGGCACTGTTAAACAAGAGATATATATATCATATTCCCGGCACTACTGTAACTCATGCAGTGTGCATGCTACATCAATCTATAATGAGTCGAAGCTTTCAATATACTGTCTGAACAGACAAGTAGCACAGAATAATGAACGCTCATTCGACTCATTCATAACACGATTCGTTATTCCTTGTGTACCGATTTGACGTGTATGGTTTGCTGCCGGATCTAGTCGGGATGTGGGTGTATTTGTGAACGGACTCCTCACAATTGAGGAACCATGCGGTGGTTTTGTGGTGCTCACTAGGTGATCTGTCAACACGCCTCGTAATAGATAGCGTAGAGAGGTGTCATTTTATGTTGCACTGATGTGAATCAAACTGAGCGGTGTTAAATGGAACTGATAGCCAGAGTCACGTACTACAAAGATTTCTGACCAATTATCTGAATACTGCAAATTAGAATACTTTGGACGGTAAATCGTTAACGGGAAATATGTTTACTCGAAAACTAGGTGTTGATATGAACATTATTTTCCAAATGAGGAAGAGTGAGGATACAATATCAGAAGAGAAAATGTAATACATTTGAAATATGGTGCTCCCGCAGGATACTTAGCAATCGGTGAACCTGCTCGTATACTTATGTACCATGTATTGCAGAGTCGAAATGAAGGGGGGATTGTACGACAGCATGATTCAGTTTTTCCATGAATTGAAATTCGACGGAGCTATATGTGGCCAACAAACTAAATGGATCTATTCGAATCGAGGAGGTACATCGTGTAGCTGAGAAAGACTGACAAATGATATTCGCATGGATACTCTAGAGGAGAACATAGGATTGCCGAACCCGAAAACCAAACCATTAATTTATGCGGTATGGTGATTCTGGGGCACAGAACACGCACGCTGTTTGTATCTGAAACGGTCAATAGACAGATGAGTTATGCTCACTAAGCTCATTCAAGTTGATTCACATAATCCAGGGTAAACGATGTTGGAAAATCAGGATGAACAGAAATTTCGAAAACATTACCGGAGTAACTTCTAATATTTTTGCGTCATTGGCCTGTGGTCATAGGTTATTCGTTTATCTGGATTACTATTTTTTGTGATCATCATTTAAACGTTTGATTTCGAAATATTTCCCGTTCATTCTCTGGCTTCAGTTCGGAGTACTCAGCGAAATAACATATGTTATACTCCTAGATAAACGTTATCTGCTTGATTATCGCAAGGCACTGAAAAGACAAATTAGCGCCGATACAGATTCGTGTGACGTGGATAGAAAAGAGATAGTCAGTTTGATTTATGCTATTGAAAATATTCGTAGTACAAAGAAGAGGAAATATAATGTCCATCACGAAGACTTCAAAACGGTTAGGATAAACCCAATTACTGACAACGCTGTCTGAAAGTGGTTTTACTATATTCAACCCGCGAATATTTCTATCTCTAATCCAGTGTGACAAAATGCTTTTTGTTTGAAATGCTTACTTATCACACTGGTGGTTACAACACGTCGAAAACAGGATATGCTTATTGTGAAGGTTAGTTCAACACAAATGATGACAATCACTTACGGATTGCAACGGACCGTACCTCAAACGTACACGCGTGAACAGATTTACAGAAGCAAGTTATTCACATATCGCCGACCCTGTGAACGGTAATGAGAAAACACGTCGCCGAAGGTACTACGTTCGTGTGATCCGCATACACTAAACTCTGGCCTCACTTTTAACCACAAATGACTATCGTAGATATTGCAATTCACAGCCAGGTATGGAATTTGTCTTAGTATTTGTGAAATTTGCGGTTACAAGCTGTGCGTTCTATTTTACTCACCATCCTAATACCTCGATTAATGGTACTAGTTGACCAGATTCGTGACGATATTACTAGGGTTCGGCTTATGATAGGTCATTACGTGAGGGAGACAGTACATTATACAAAGATCTCAAGTTTTGACTAAAAATTGTATACCATACCTTCCCAGATTAAGATGTAACGATTGTACCCTTACTTAAAAGCTAAGTGAAATAAAATGGACTGTGAGCTGACCTTAAGAATAACATTGACCGAGCAGTTTTATCATCTAAACCGTTTATCTATAGGAGAATAAGTTGATGAACGAAGGTTTATTGGTGAATCTGTCTGTTACACATACACATAAATAGAACTGTTGCGTTAGTAGCCATTAGATACGCATCGAAATAAGGTCAGTGAGTGATCAGCTGATGTGGATTTCAGCCATTGTTGCTCATTACCGGGAAGTTACTATGGTTTCTAGAAATGTTCATTCCAAAATCCATTACCCTTAAAACACCAGATCAGTTTAGTTATAATCTTTGACAATGGGTATTATAGATAGCCGATTGTCTGTCTCATGGCGAACAGCACTGGATATCTTGATGAATGGACACAGTATAGACACTTATAGATATGTATATGGACTAGTATATAAAATGGTACATATCATTCTTGTTTAAGGATGAAAAACATGGTTCTTAACATATTATTTCAGCCGCCAACGTTTTATATCAAAAATAACTCAAACATTTGTTTCAAATAACTGGTCACAGCTCGGAAATAGCTTGAAATTCATTCACAAGTAATTATAGTCAGCACGATCAGGCAGTCTCTTTGGAGAAGATGCGCTAAACTCAAATTACGTTCCTGTGAGAGTTAGTCACTAGCACCCCTTTGCCAACAACGAAATCTGAACGTGAGTAAAAGGTCAGATGAGGCACTGATGTTTTACTGTCAACCACAAGCAAGATCGAATCATCTTACCCAAGTCGTCAATTAGATCCAATCATGATGAAAGTAAAATGTAAAAACTGCTTGTAAAGATGTTTTTTTCGAGTAAAGCTCGACCACCAATTATTGATTTGGAGTTTCTCACTATAATAAGTCTAGTAACCGTTTGGGTCATAGCTTTTTACGTGGAAAGAGATGATTAAAAACGTCATTTCTTACAATCTACAGTTCTTAACAATGATATCCGCATAAATGTTAACATGGAAATGTTCGTCAATTGTAAACACCGCCAGTTCTGTATTTTTCTTATTAACTCGTTGGTTCAAAAAAAGCTTAATTTTCAACATAGGTTGTGCCGTAATTATTAACTGAGGTTGGTAAAACCGCACATGAAGGTCGAGCTCATGCAGCTGAGTAAAAGTGTTTACTTCATTCATGACAAATGCGAAGGATTTGCTGAGAGACGATACAGTTGCTACATACAGTGGACCTGACTGAATAAGAGCCGCGTGGAGACATCTTCATGATAGCTTAAGGAGATTTCCTTAACAAAGGTGACAAGGAAGTTATTTCTACTGAAGTAATGGGAGCATCGCAAAACCCTGTGTTAGACAATCCTCAGTTGGTCTGGTTTTACTGAAAGCGTTCACTCTGTGGTCAGGCCTACTCAGATAAATCATGACTGGAACCAGATACGCACACCGTATGTGATCACCCACATGAAAGTGTCACTCAGAAAATTATGGTTCTACAATTCACTTCTCGAAATTGATGGGTAACAATTTATTGACAGTGGTTAAGGAAAAGTGAATGAATAGTGTCACTGATGATAAAAAGACGCGAACGTTGATTATCTAATCATAACCAGTTATCCCCGGATTTGTGAACATTGTTCAGATTACGCGAGCTATCAACTGTTGTATTTGTTACTGCCATACCCAATAGTTTAAGTGTCATGAATCTTCAAGGAAAGCTACGAGTGATTAGTTGCAGTAAACCGAATAAGGATAACATGATAGCAACAGCTTATGAGTGGTTCACATAAGTCAGTGAGGTGCCTCCATTACATTCGAGTAGCAAAATGTTCAAGAACCATATGAGGACCAGGCAAAATAGGACTGCCTTGTCGGTGAAATCGTTTCCACAGCTTGAAGTCGGAGAGACCGTTAAACTTTGAGAGCACAGTAACGTTGAACATAAACATTAGTCAGGCAAAACAATGTAAGTTGGCATTAGCTAGTCTACTGCAAAGTCAAATGTTGAGTTTATACTTTAGAAAAAATACAGCACGATTCGATAATCATGTGAGTTTTTGAACAGAAATTGGATTATTTGGCCAAACAGATTAGTACCTATGGTGTACGAAAGATGGTTATATGGAACCCGTTCGAAATTCGTGCATAGATGTTACGTCTTGAGTAGGATGGTTCAAAAATCCGTAGACGCTTATGGAATGTAGAAATATCTCCAGTTAATAGACGAATCGAGCTAGGTACTAGCACCAGTGTTAGTTACTTATACACATAATTTGTTCTTGTAATCCCAGTGCATTTTCTCGTTACATTTTACTTCACCTTGGGCACCAGAAGACCTGGTCTGTTGTTTTGACACAATCTATGGGCGAACCTGGTGTCGGTTTTTGAAAACAGAGTTTGCCACAAGACCGATAAACTTGCAAAAAGGATTTAAGTCAGAAGTAAACGTAAGCCACAATGTTACGGTGACCTGCTCTCGGTGCAACCACCCCTTTAATGAAGTATGATACATGGTTCGGAGTATTGTCCCTTTTTAATAAGCAACGAATATAAACAAAACTATGTAACGCCTTCCTGCGTGTTCCGTAAGTTTGTTTGCCGTTTAAGTATGCACGTTTTTTTGGTAGGCTTCTCTTTGGTAGACTAGCAATATTTTTGCACCGCCCAGATCACCTATTTTGGACTAAGGTTTATCAGAGACATGAATTTTGTTTGTTTCGCGTAGTAATTGTGATCTATATATGCAACAGTAAATTCTTCTTCAACATGTAGCCGACAACCTTTAACACGGTACAGTTTAGTTTCAAGCACAACGTAAGATTTGTTACAGATTTTCGATTTCAGCTCCTAATTTCACAGATTGCTAGTGCTCAGCATTTGCATACGATTAGATTAAACGTTGTTTTGATTTCGTTGATCAATTTGTGTAGCTTTTTTCTTACTCTTTGGAAAATTTGACAGGTTCGTGATTTTGACAGTTTTTTTCTGACCGTCCCAGGCACCGCATAGCAGTGGCAGCTATTTGGCTTTGTTCAGATCCGGGAGGGGGTAACTAATCGTTTGGTTGTACAGCGGTATATCAGTACGGTGTAATTCATGTTTATATGTGTGTGTGTGTGTGTGGTAAAAGCAAGTCTTCGTCACGTGAAACACTGGGAACATTAGACCCTAATGCTAATTAACTACACAATTCAGAAGACACCGTTTGCAAGATGTGGCAATATTTTTCATGTTAATATCATTTGCAACTGGAGGTAATGAACTCTGAACTGAGACTGGTTTGTGAAACGTTGAACTTCATTTGTCATCGATATGTGCCTTTGAAAGCCTAGAATGACAATCACCAGAAATGTATCTTTCAGAGAAACCGTTATTCATGAAACTGCATCTTATGTAAGAAAATATCGTCACTTCTGATGTACCTGCTGTGAAAATCTGTCCGATTGACGTGAGGTATTGTTTACCTGCTTTATTGCACCTGATCACAGGCGTCCCGTCCGATTAAGACACAGGCTATGCTTTCGCAGTGTTTCTACACGTTCAGTTACAGCTGCAGTTACTCCAACTTTTGCGAACTGACCAAGTTCTATGCCACAAGTACATCGGGGATTGTGTGTGGTGTGACCCAACGCGACCACGCTAGACAACACAGGCAGATTTCCTCAACTATTGCATACCCGCTGTGGTCAGGTCACCTGATGACTCCAGGAAACCTTTCATGTGCCACCAGAGACCAGTGAACTCTGATTAAATTCGATGCTCTGGTTTGTTCTCTAGTGTCAACAGTTACACTGGTAAATGGAGATGGATGCTACTAATTATTAAAAATAATATAAATGTTCCTTCAAACTTAGTCAACAGATAGAGCACATTTGTTTTTGTCCATGTTTTCAACATTTCTGACAGATGTTATTTAACATGATGACCGTTTTGTTTAAATCCCTGGTTTCTAAATTTAGCAGTGATAAAATAAACAACAGAAGCGCCAAATATTTTATCCAGCGGTATACAACAATAATCTGGCCATTCTGTTGGCACTAATCTATACTATGAGGAATAATCTTAACGGTGTCACTGTGTAAACTTTACGTGGATGGCATCCTCATGTTTAGGCAATCTACACAACTGACCGATGTTATGGAGAGACTGGTGAACACATGTTGTGCCATTTTGATGGTCACCTGTGAATTGGAAAAGGTTTATTGCATATCACTTCCAGACATCCACGTTAGATGTACACACGATGATTTAGTAAACACATCTCTATATATCACAGATCAGTCCGAACTAGTAAGTAGGCTCTTTTTTGAAAGTTCCACACCAATGACAAACAAGCCACTGTCACCTAAAATAGCGTACTAGATCTGTTTGTTTGTGTGATTTTAGCTAAGGAACTCTAGGTTGCCTAAAATTACGTTCTAGGATAATGGACATTCAATAAAATTTGATGGTAAACACAGTAAATAGAGTTAAAAAGACTTGAACATTGAATTGCCGTTCTACCGGTCAGAAACACATATATTGTAGAGTAAATCTTAGTCATTGATCGAACTCGCAAGCAATTGCCACCTTCAACCAAAGAAGAGTAAACTATTGGTCCCAGGTCGTATCTGATTTGACATTTTGTGTGTAGTTGTGAAGGTAATGACACTATCAGAACCGACAAGGTGAAGGAACATTCACCTGAATGGGTGCAGAACGTGATGGTACAGCCCACTCCGTTTATTTTCATTTAAACTAAATTTCTTCCGTTGTCATCCGCCTGACGCTTGATAACCATGAGTAGTCATGTTGTTCACGATAGAATATTCAAGGTTATAGTGTAGCAAACTGATTAGTACTCATAGCGTTACGCTGAACCGTTCATTACTAGCTCGTTCAAATTAGCAACGTTTTCAATTCATCTTATATGTTAATTCTGGATTTCCATGAATTCAATACATTAACAGACATCTATCCGACCCCGTTTCAATTGTGATATTTTTGTTCGATTCCATTAAACTAACTTTATGAATATACACTTGGTCGTTGTCGTTTGTTACTGAAGAGACCATGTGATGTTGTATCAGCATATTTAATACAATGTCCTACTCCTGTTGATGTCAATTTAAACTTCCCATCTACATATCTAAAGGAATGTTGCAGGTAGCTACGCTCATTCTATCCTTCAGTCCTTCGTCCAATTTTGATAACTCATTCGAACGTGATGAACAATTTTTACAAGCATGGTTCTAAAAACTTCTCGCGAATTACTAACAAGAGACAAGTAAAATAATTCTGGTTTTTGAGGTTGAGGATGATCAAGTCAACATTAGTCATATTTGATGTTTGATTTTTGCACTCAGAAAACAAGTTATATTTGTCCCTTTCAAAGTGTTTGTTTATTGATTGTAGCTAATCACCAGTGGATATCTTTAAGCGGACTGAAACTCCGACACCTGTCTATGTGGAGTGAGGTTGTTACCATTTACTTCAGTTATATTAATCTGTACGTCTTTTCCATCTCACCAATTAGTTTACAAAATTCCAGAACTGTATATGTTTATTGTTGGTGATCACATTTTTTGTCCAAACAAAATGATTAGTAGTAGCATTGTGGAAAAATCCGAGAGCACAATCAGTACTGATAAAAATGCGGGTTGTTCATAAACACAGTTGGTCAGTCCAACCACTCAGAAAAACAAATGTAACCAATCGGAGATTGAAACCATCTTAAATCAATAGTCCAACGCACCCCGTCATAGTGAAACAAAACAAAATACCACTTAGTTAATTAGCGTCCGGTTAAAATTGGGTTTCATTAAAATACTGTGTCAGTTTAGACAACATGTTTACAATCAGCTTTTAGACTCAAGTTGACATCGAATTTTGCTGTTTATCGCTGCATGACTTACAAACAATCGGCTGACGTGTAAGGAGTTTACCCAAGTGACCAAATGGGAATTGGCATACGGTTACTTTGACATTACTGGGCTGCACAACCATAGTGCACGTGAAGCCTTCAATCCATGACTTGTGAATACCTGTAGGAATAATTTTTCAGACAACTGTGCCCAAAACCATCTGTCTAAAGACAAATTTGTCAGTCTATTCTAGGGGCAGGGTAAAGGTTTATAGACCAACAGTCGGTAGCCGATTGCTTTCGCCACATGACAACAAACACAAAACGCGCATCGCTGCTCCGGAGGAGTGCCGATAGCCGCGAGAGATCAGGCTGAACTGACAACAACCACTGAGGATAGAACTGAGAGATGTTTTTTTACCAGAAAAATGAGAAAGACTGTTCATTCCAATAAAGGAAGATGCAGGCAGGTCACACACGTACGAGCTAAATCGCCCAGTTGAGAGGGATACTGTTAAGGTAGGTCTCCAAATTCTTATTTAATTTCGCTAGACTACACGTGATCGTGTAGGTAGATCAGCCGGTTGGATTCATCGTTGATTCCACGACTAACTGATTGATTGGCTCACTGACTGAATGTGTGTTTTGTTCAGTTTCATGGTTGGCATCTGGTTTCCGCTTTGTAACTTTCTATTCTGTAGTACGAACTCAATAATTTGCAGATTAATTTTCCAAGCCATACGCATTAACTTCGATAAGTATTATAGTTGTTCATATAAGAATCATGCCAGATGTATGCATAGAAACGGCATAGAACGGGATAAAACAAAATTCTCGAGGTGATAAATATTTGAGTTAGTACACTATATGCAAATTTTCCAGAAACACTCAAATGAATTTAGGGAACTCGATTCGGTAAAGATGTGTGTGGAATACCTAAGAGAGTAGCGAGAACGTCCACAAGGGTTGATAACAGTTTCCAGTCTATTTACAGGAAAACCCGTAGGGACAGCATATGAGCAGTAGACCCAGTGACAAACAATACGGGTTTACACTAATTCTGCAAACAAATTGCGAGGAAAAATTTAGGACACTTCGTTCTCTTGATGAACTTGAGTGAAACATTAAGAAGTCGGAGATCATGCGCTAGTCAGCAATGACAAGGAAATGTCAAATAACCACTACCTCTAGATTTTCTAACGTTGTAAAACTGTGTATAATACGGTATGCCAGAGCCTCAACAGTCTCCCCCGCTACAAACAAACAGACTACATGTGTCAAATCCTGTTCTTCATGCAAATAGTCGTGTAGTATTAGGTACATAGAGAGGACAAATCAATAAATAACTGCTCGCATCAAGCAATATGCTCCAAAATGATTGGAAGCCTAACTAGGAATACTAAGCACGTGCATAGATGCGGAAAGATGGCGCTCAACATAATTAGTAGCAAAGCACATAATCCACCTTGATTCAAACTCAAAGTTTTTGACGTATTCCGCAACAACCACGAACACATTCTCCAGTTTGTTGCGACTTTAGCTATCAAACATGGCAATCCCCGTGTGAGTGTTTTGAAAAACAATTTGTATTAGCATCGTGGCTGCCCTGATGGTCGTTATTAACATATTTTTCATTCTCCTGTCCTTCTCTCTAATCCCATAAGCCATAACTTCAACCCCCGCCCCCCCCCCGAAGAGTTTTACTCGTTGCATGGCCACTCATTCGTGAAAAATTTAATTAAAACACTTCAAGTTCGCTTTACATCATCCTTAGACATCGGATTACAAATCAGATAGATGATCTCAAAAATTATCCAATGAATTACGTATCATCACAGGATTCCGTACAGTAATTATTCTATGCTTCTGTTATACTCCAGACCATATTATTCGGTTATTCTGCACCATATCAAACTTACTTTGATAAGCTGTTACTCGATTGTTTTCATTGTCTCATAAGTGGGCAGTCTTGAAAGTTATACACGCTTGAGTTTCTTCTCATTTTTGTTCAGGTTTGTTTCCAAATCTGTGCATGGCTTTTACCACATGCGGAGTACATCTTTTATGGTTTGTAATATGATTCTTATGTTTTAACGGACTATGTATAGATCATTCATACATGGAAATTATTCTGTATTCATCTACCGTTGTTACACTGGGATACACTGTTCAGTTATTTTGTACGATAGTGTTTACCACTCCCTGATTACTCTCATAAACATTAATTGGGGACATCCTACAATTTGTTTTCGTCTGATTCTATACTTCCACTGTGAACTTGAGGTGTTGTTTATTAGCACACCCATATCATTTTATACGACGTATTAATACAACCTCATAACTTGTTCATTCATTAGCGACTGAACGATTGTATCTGAACGTCGTTTTATGTAAACAGATTTCCTAATCAGTTATTAGTTTCAACATATTTCTTGTGTAATTCAGGTGTTGTCCAATACCAGCGACACTTTTTAGGATAAATAACAGCTGTCGTGTACTTCAATTCTCACTCACCTTTTATTGCTTATTATATTACACGGCCTTTCATACCTCCGTAATCAAATAACCTCATCATAACATAACAGTGGATAGAGACCCAGGGATTGAGGTCTATGAACGGAGCATTCCTAAACTCGTACGGCTTCCACTCGGGGATCTCTTGATGATAACCTCGCTGGCTTTTTGGTAACTATCAACGAAGCATTGGTCCTTGTCACTGTAAATTACAGTTCAAACCACTTAGGGTATTAGAGGTACCCTCAATTTTATGGTTTGTATTGCATGTGCTCAGGCCTACGCAACCACTTAACAGCACACGCTTGAAATCTGACAGTACAACTGTTATCATTACACGGAGTCGTCGGATTCCGTTAATTTCAATGCCACACTGAATTTACCTCCCAAGGTAGCATAGCGTAATAAGAACGCCCAACACTTCCGGGGGAACATAACGCACACCGTTTGTTCCACATGCTAAACACAGATTGCTTCATTCAGCGTTGGTGGATACTATACTAATTCGTTACACGAATGATATCTATAATCTTAAGTTGGCGCTAAAAAGTCTTCAGTTAACACCGCTGATCTTATAGCAAATCGATCAGCGGCAAGCAATGGAAAGCGACTGCACTTGTTGCAGTGGAAATTTCCGGGCACAGATCAAAGATAACAACTCGGCATACCTAACATTGTTGACAGTAACCAATATGGTCTCATTGTATCAAGGCATGTGTGGCTCCTTCACAAGTTTCCCTCTTACTCAAACCCAGGAATGTGCACCGGCATCACACACAAGTGACACAACGAATCAGCTATCACCCCGGTTGACTCCAGTCAATCGACCCTCAAGACAAATTCAACGCAACCGTCCCGATTCGGGCATGTATATCCAGACATTGTCATTATCTCAGGCAGCTTTGTACGCAAAAGACAAAATCTGAGCCAGTTCTATCGAACAAATCAACACAGCTGAATAATTTGCATCCACTTTTACATGTAGACAACTCTGACATCGTTCACGTAACCTCGATATGTGTACTTGGTGATAAGCCTGAAAATTTGGATTTCCAAATGGAACTGGACAACCAATCTGGACATTTTTACAAGCGGAACTCACTTATTCACTCAGAAATTAACACCGACGTTTGAACGTCAGTCTCGACCAGTAACATTTAAGAGGATCATTTATTTCACAGTTCCTGCACCCACTAGATCGTCAAATCGATATGCATCAGCTGGTGAATAATCTATCTAATCAACCATCGACAGAACCTAGTAAACTGCTCACAGAACTAGGGGACGCCGACTGGATTCTTGTACGCTTACCATACAGGAAGCCAAACCAAGGAATTCTACGTCCTGGGCATCTATGTACACTCTATTCGTCAACTGCCGAAACAGCTATGGTAACGTCTCTTCCCATGGTATCGTCTTAGAAACTCTAACGACCTCGATGCTCGACCCCAGCGACTGGCCGTCTCGTCGTAACTTAGATCTGTCAGACAATTAATTTGACCACGTTATGCTTATTAGGGCAACCTTCGGCATTATTCTGGAAGAACGGCCAACTTAGTCCCACTCTGAGTGTGACCATCATGCAAATCTTCGAAAAATAATTTCTCCTGCATGGGGACTACCAAGACGGTGGCATCACATCGTGAGAATCAAAAACGGCCGCTACCTACGTCAAGTCCGATATGAACATGTACCAAACCTTTACAAACGGAGAAGGAAGGACCCAGCAACAACGATACTTGACGGTCGGTGGGGAAGTGACCTTGCTGATTAATACAAATTTCCAGTATTTAGCTACTACCGGAGTAAGGCGCTTGATGGTCTAAAAGTCTGTGATAATCGGTTTCCATGGTACGTGACTCCATGTGACCATCGATTCATCCTGCGAAACTGAGGTCACCCAAGCACTCCGTTTCCCGGTAGAATCTATATCCTAACCCGAACACCTCACAACTACCGACATAGCTTATTTCCGAGCTAAATCCCTGGCGGTATTTTTAATTTACTATTGATTACTGAACTTCCTCCACAGCTGAGCACCGCTAGCATAATATTTGTATCCAAGATCTCCACCCTGGCTTACGATATCTAACTTCCAACCGGTTTCTGTTTGTTCATTGACCACAAGGGGTTTTCATAAGATCTTATTTCAGCGTTGGACCCTCCGGTTGACAGTAGATTGGCTGCTTATAGCAAGATGGATTATCTGCGATAACAACTATTCTCCATAGGTTTTTCAACGTACCGCGATTGTTTGCCTGCAGACATTGATATATCTGGGGATTTTTATAACATATCCCAAGAATATCTGATAAAATCAGCCACTGCCTGAGGTGAACTTACCATTTTGACCAGCATTGAGTCTATAGGTCTGGCAAATTTTATTGTGAAGCCATTTTTTCAAAAATAGAAGTATTCGTCAAAGAGACCTGCCGTGATTGAATCTCACTCATCTTCTTTTGGTTTTGATTTTGCCCTAAACACACCGGGCTGCCAACTGCACAATACGGCATATGCAAATAGTAACATTGTAACAACTCCCTCAAAAGAAACACTGATGATCAGATTGAAACATTTACAGGAGAGTTTGCTTGAAATCGGTTTGACCGTAAACCATTCGAAGATCCAATGCATACACATGAAACCAGATAGAGGAAGATATGCTACTGTTCTTGACAGCCGATTTTCGGAAGTAGGTGGTTCTAACTATGTCGTTCAGCTGGAAGAGAATTTTGCCAGTAATCGCAGATGCTGGTCTATCAATAATACTAGAACAAGTGACGGTAGCGCTTCTAAAACAACATCAAGGAATGGAAATCTTGCGAACTCATTTACTACCAAGATCAACCAATCAGCACCATCTATAAAAATGCGCCTAAGTCCTTAGATCGAGTTGTAAGGATGAACATTAAGAAATGATCGTTCAAGCGCAGGTTCAGCGCTTTATCTTACTCGGATAGCAATTCCGGTGACCTCGGAATATCCACACTTTCCACCTTGCACGCCTCCAAATAGATTTCGCATCAAAAACAATTGTCATGCGATTGTACAAGGGGCTGTATGCTATCCCTTATCTGAATCGCCTTATCGCCTTGTTCTCACACTGATTTCAGCAGCAGGAACGGTTATAATCTCCAAAAGGTTGAGCAAACTTTGTACGGCATCAGGCCTTTTACAGTAAACACGATGGCATGTGTTTGCGTCACATGTCACACATCTGTTCACGGAACCCAACAGGGGTTCCCGGCCTGTGCATCAGAGCGGTACAGTTCAGAGCTTACGTGATGACCACGAAAACGCGTCGCTCACAAGACCATAAAAAATTCTCGCAAGAATTGAAATGCCGATGTGGTACCAGCCATGAAAGTTGGTCTTACATTTTTCAGTCATGCCCCCCTACCCACTCTGAAAGATGCAGATAACACAACATTATACCTGCATTAAAAATTAGCAAATTAAAGAACAAGAAACCATCAATGGTCCCAGAACCCCATATCTTCACGGCAACTCGTTTCTTAAACCCGACATCTTTACATTCAGAGATGGTGAAACCTTTGCTGCCAATGTGATTTTCTGTGACGGCATGAAAATCACAGTCAAAGTGAAGATGGATCAATGCAGTCCTGAAGGGATTGCTCAACTTAGTTCTGTTTTTCTCTGTTCCTAGAATCACCCCTTCTTCAAATTATCTAAATGTCCAGTTATAATTAGTAACAGGGGTTTCATATACCCATCATCGCACAAATTCTCCCAACAAATGGGCCGCACAAAAGGTTATATCCCGGACTCACTGTAGCGTCTATTCAAGGCTTCCTTAAAATAACCGATTCATAGATAAGATTTATCTAGTTTGCTCATGACACAATCATATACAGACTTTAATAAACGTTTGATTCCGATATGTTTCTCTCAATATGCATCAAATAATGCACGAATCACAATATCGAAGCATCATACCTCATCTTGGCAAATAGTGTAAACCCAGAAGCTGGGATGTATATCTCTCTTTTCTGAAAATATCACATGATTTGTACTCCCATTGATTTATTCAAATTCCAAGGAGTTAACACGCGTTTTGATTGCTTTACGCAAACCACCAGATATTTGAAATGAATACAAAAGGATAGAAAGTGTTTAGACCAATTCGAATCACAAGCTGAAAAAACACTAAATTACATCACTTAATCCTAGCAAGGTAATCAGACAACACACATGTGAATAACAAGAAAACTGACAGTCGGAACAGAGGGCCACTTGACAATCCAGTACGTACCCTAATTTTGTTACGATCAAGCTTTAAATGCTAAAATGATTTCTGGTGAGCTGTGTTGCATACAACAGCTTGTACATCCCAATTTGTATGTGAATGAGCTGATGTAATTTTCAAAACAATGAGTTGGTTGAGCAAAGCACTCCGACGGTAAAGTAAACTAAAACAAATCGCAACTTTCAAGACACCAAAGGAGTTTGGTATCCAAACAGACGTTTGACATTTCGCATTCTGGAAAGTGCCGACAATTCACAAACAAATTACGGTGATAGGAAGTTTGTGTTACAGTATTCAGACCGTTACAACAAATAATTCCAGTATGGTTAACCAATCTCACTGCTGTAATACAAAGTCAACATCTGAATCCTCTCTTTCTGATAATCAACGGAAAAATCAGTTGATGTATCAATATGGAAATTACATAACTAATTGACCTATGGTTTATGTAATCTAGTCTTCCTTTGTGGTCATCTGTGTGTTAGTTAACAGTCTGATCAGGAAGGTTTTTTAAAAAAACGTCAGAAAGCGTAGTGTAAAAACCGATGAGATTATGGTGTAGTGAACCCTTCTTCTCAAAGATATAACGCTAAAATGTTGTCATTTGTCAGTTGGTTGTCCCTTGAGAAAAAAATTGAGGCAGTTACTAGAACTGAAAAATAACCGAGCAAGTACTTTCAACGATGGGAATATTTAGAAGATACCCAACTGCGAAAAATCTGAACTTCAGCTGGATTCGAGTTAGCGACAGAAACAACATGCCCAAAGACGACAAATGCTCTACCAGCTGAGATACATAGCCACACCGGAAGCTCAAAAATTTCATATTGGTGGCGTTGGTGGATTCCAGCGTGAACTGATCGAGAAGTTTTGCTTGGGCGGTCAATCGGCTGAATCATTTAGTGGATTCCATATGATACAGTTGATTTGGTGGGTGACTAGGTCCAAATGTGACATTTCTGAGCTTCTGGCGTGGGTTCGTGATTTATCTGATAGTTTGGATCTCTTCTGAATGATCAAATTTGTCAAACTGCTCATCAGCAATGGGAGTATTGTCACGTGTGTTGGAAAATGACGTCACGTTTGTAAAATCCTTTAACTTGACGCAGACTTGCAGAGTTCACGTGTATTATCGAGGATAGATTATGCAACCAATTGAGTAACTTAACCCTGTAAGGAGCAACTTGTGAAATTCTTGACAGACTGTTATTTCCATTTTGCTGAAGTCTATACTATTGTAGGTATACAATTCTTTATGATTCAGAAGTCCTTCGGTCTCTATATACGGAACTGTGAGCAGTGTTCAACCTGGTAAAAAAATCATGCCCAAATTAGTTCTTCCCCAAACAGTAACTGTAATATGTCCACTTCAAAAAGGTTATTTGACCAGAGAAGTCCACTTACTGCGAAGCGCTACGTGATGTAAAAGAATTGCACTTAATAAGCTTCCCGATGCGTTATCGACGAATGATTTGAAGAATGTCGAAACTACTAGGACAAACTGTCGATTCAGCATGATAACCAATCAGAATCATTTTCGAGTATGCTTTGAAGCCTGTTTTATTGAACTTTTAAATAAAACAAAGTATGTTAATGAGTCAATCCTTGAAATAAACAAGTGACAAACAGGGTCATATCAATCAGAAATCCTGTCGGAGTAGTCGATCCCTGGATCATTTGGTGGATTCCATATGAGACTGTAGGACGGGTGGGTAACCGAGTCCACATGTGAAATTTTCGAGCTGTTGGCATGCCTTCGTAGTTTAGCTGATAGAACGCTTGCCGCATTGAGGCATAGTGTTTCTGTCGCTGGTTCAAATCCATCCGAACCTCTGACTTTTCACAATTGGGTCTCATCTAAAATCATACCAATAAGCAAAATACTGATGCTTTGAGGCCAGCTGAACTCATCGACTTAACTACCATTTCTCAATTAAAGCGTAACCCACATAGACTCGAGTAAAAATAAAACTTCGCATTGATACCAGTCCTATGTTTGCTTTCTACTTCAGAAGCTGGTCAGTTCATGATAAATGATGCGCTGTTTTACAGAGTAACCACCTGCACTGTCTAAATCTCGTGACAGTTTTTGTTTACAGTTCGTCAGCATTATCCGAATAAACCTATCGTTATTCATACCGATCTTTATTATGGCCAGTCTATTAGATTGTTCATAGTAGATGACGTTCAGGCATGTGCTTTTAGCTGATGTACTCTGTTTCTTCATCTTTTACCGTTATCATATGATCCATGTGTTACTTCAGGCTTCATCAGTAGCTAACACCAAGTACCAGTAGGACAGTTCCTCGTTCTGGAGGAAGCAAACTTACATTCAACCCTACATTAAACGTCTATGACCTCTGTATTACTTTTGCAGAGCTCTACGTCAATTTAGAAGTTTCAACCTCATTTCTGAAGAAACTGAGAGATAAAATTGTTCAGTTTGTACTACCGTGCGCTTTTGAGACACTTTACACTATTTTGTAATGCCAATACATGTTTTATCAATAACTCACTTTCAAGCTCATTCAGTTCCGTTGATCATTTGAAATAGATGGTTTCTGGACTTGTAAACTGTATTCCCGTGCATGCAGTCACTTTACTCAAAATCACAAACCACATAAATTTCCTAGTCTGATTTTGTTCTCCCGATTCTTTACGTTAACAGCAGATTATCAAACACTTTTACCATACTTTTTATTTTGCGGCAGGATAATGTCATTACAAATACTATGATTTTATAATCTCAAAGTCAACCAGCATCCCAGTTATAAGTCTAGATAATAAATGTGTAGTTCGATCGTTTTCATGTCACTGGTTGCATTTATGATTTTGGTTCATGAAAAAGAATGGTGTTATTAGTACCAAGTTTTACATAGTAAATTACAATTTACAGTGCAGTACAAATCAGATTATAGATCAACGCGTGCCGGTTAGTTTGATACTTAGGTTAATGTAAAA
The DNA here is from genome assembly GCA_014338405.1 of Paragonimus skrjabini miyazakii. Lineage (NCBI taxonomy): Eukaryota > Metazoa > Platyhelminthes > Trematoda > Plagiorchiida > Troglotrematidae > Paragonimus > Paragonimus skrjabini miyazakii. The sequence continues at coordinate 9,724 of JTDE01000182.1, read as the reverse complement.
TATGGCCAAGTAATACATACGGTTAGGAGAAAAACGGCTTAGTTGTACATTATTGTATTATAACGTTACTAATCAAGGTCAATTAATCGTTACAGTAAATTGTGAGAAATGTAGTCGATGCTGGACCATGTGTAGAGATTTAGAAGAGTTTCAATACACTTCAAAATAACAACGAGACTTGCATGTTGCATGACTTCAAAAGATGTAAACACAACCGGAAAGCACATACTGTAACTATCGATTAGGCAACGATGTTCCAACTGTCCATCGTAAGCTGATTGTTTGAACACAACTATGTAAACAGCAAAGTCAACAGTTTTGGTTGTGACCGTAAGCAAAAGTTCAACAGATCATCTTAGCAATCATTTCTGACAATTCCGGACTAGTTAGATTTTGTGTGCTTAGAGCTCCCGTCAACTCTATCTCACACACAAACAATACTAAACACAATCCTCATGGAAGACTTCATTGAATGAACGAGTGATCTCAATTGACTTCACTCTACCCCTCATCTTTGTGTAGCGTTTCAATGCATGTTCCGGTCTTCGACACTTCACCTGGAGAAAGTAAACTATTTTTGAGACAATTTGCGAAACTGTATGTATCACTGGGGATTAACGCCCATCAAATCCGATTTGCCTAGTTTTAGAAACCTAAGGGAAATTGATCGCTTTAACGTTCAAAATTGATCGACACAAATGCCTGCGGTTATCAGATTGGCTGAAATGTAATAAATTTAGTGTACACCTTCGTTTGAATGTCATCTGGTCACTAGCACAGTTTCAGTCACTATTTGACAACAGTTATCATGAATTCCAGAATAACGACTAAAATATTACCGAGGTAAACAGTCAAAGGTAAATGATGAACACAACTCAGTGGTTTCGTCTTTTTACAATTTTTCAAGGCAATTAATCGACAGTTTTGTTCAGCCATGTAAACGAATTTTTCACAATTCATCTACCGTCAAGTTAACGCTTACTCCATAGATAAAAATAGTTATGTACCGCTTGGTTTTAATTATTCTCAAAATCCAACAGTATGCAAACACTGCGTTACTGTGGATGAGAATTGGACACACTATGGACAGTGTAATACAACAATAAGTTGTTATGGATTATTAATTAAAGTTAGTACTTCCGAATCATAAACGGAATGGATATAGGATTGTTTTGACGGGTCTAAGCCATAAGGCTACAGATAACCGTTTATTATGTAGTACAATGAAATAAAAAGTGTTACATCTTCATCATTTGCGTTACATTAAGTGATTTTGTTGGAGTCAAGAAACTGAATTTAAATACTTATGAATGGGACCAATAAACGGGATTGTTATCCGATCTTAGTACGTTTCCAAACTGCATTGAGTTAGTCAAGAAATCTAATTCTGTACTTTATTCGCTCAGCGTGTTATGTAGAATGCGCAAATGCGAAACCTGTTCAATGATTTTCTAACCTAAAAATGTGCTCTCATCCCGATTTATTTACCCACCAATAGCTTGTGGAAAACATTGCTATTAGTGAACAGTATATAGAGAAACAATAATGCGGACCTTTATACGCCGTTTTCCACCACAACCAGACTAGAACCAGGACAATCTTTCTCGTGTTATGGACACACAATTTTAGCGTACAAGACCTTCCATCAAATTTGACGGTTGTCCTGGTAATAACGTTCATTCAGCTCCAGACTTCCTGCTAGTTGTTTTTTTCATTCCCAGTATACGATTTCAGTCAGAAAACGAAACAATACTCTCAGGAATTCAAGCAGAGTTTGCAGTTAGCCGCGACACGACAAAATTTACGAGCGTGTTATCATATGACAATGTCTGGGATTTTCTATCTAAAATCCGTTAAAACAATGTGAAGATAGTAATCTCGGAATGTAAACCAGGAAGGCTAATCTTACGGTGCACATCATAACTCAAGTCCGTTCCTATCGATCATTCGATGGTCCTGTGATGAGTAAACCACTTAATTTGATCTTAGCCAATACCCCCGTGACTAAGTTGGGAGGTGTAAGCAGAGAAACCAAGTAATCCGACGTTTTACAAAAGATCAATTTATGATTAGCACTCAACCACAAACGACCACAGTGAGTCCGAATGTTCACTCCATCAAATCAATTTCTGGTCTATTCACACACGGTACATCTTGGAGTGTGTAACGCATTTCAGTCTACACAACAACCCAGATGAACAAATGCATGAACCGACGCACAGTACTTTCTATCGAAAGATTAAACTAACCGACTAACACCTACACCATGACGGCCGAAATCTATTTAAGAATTGGTGAGCACACTGTTTGATTGGGTATGCTAGAGTTACAGTAGGCACTTTGGAAAAAGAACCGGTTCAACTTTGGCAAAATTTTTGCACAGGTTATCTTATTTGCGAGGAAGTTCGAAGAAATGTCATTCGGAACCGTCAGTTCACGGAACAACGATAGTTTTATGACTCTTGTTCTCTGAACAATAACTGTGTCGATTAACTGGATATGGCATGTACACAGCAGTGAAATATTTCCTTAAGGTGCATAGTGCAGATAAATGAAAACAGTATGGAGACCTGTATGAGCTACGAGACACCCTGTGTTATGTGGTAGCTTGTGGAATCAAGTTATTTGGACAGACAAATCAGGATTCACATGGAGACATTATGAAGGAGAAAAAGAAAATGTCAGTCAACGGTCTCCCGGTCTACCGAGCAATATGTTATAACTAGTACTGGTTGAATCAAAAAGTGAATTGTTAGTATTGGACAAATGCATTACCGGACAGGAGTAATGTGGGTGTTTTGAATCTTAGCCGATGTCTTGGGACACAATAAGGAAAAGCCGGTTTTTTTTCAGTGCGATACCGAGAGACAGTGCCAGGTAAAGATGCTAGAGCGGTTAACAGTGAAACAGAAATAACTCGTCCTCTGTCGGAAATGCACTACACTGGTTTGGGAGCGATTTAACGAAAGAAGGTTTAAACATAACGTAAGTAACCTGAGATTAATTTTTAAACATTTTCAAACCGAATCCTCATCACATATCTCGCTAACGTAGGAGTTGGCACAACAGGAGGGGTTGTTGAGAAAATAAAACTATACGATGGCACCTAATGCTCACTTTTTGTAATAAATATAGCGCTGATTTTGCATATTAACCTGAAACTCGATATAGTTATGTGTCGATCAGCTTCCTGCTACTGGTCAGAGTCCAGAGTAACAGCTGGCGTGCAAACAGTCAAAAGTGTCTCTTTTTCCATCTACAGAAGTGTGTTTCATTCACTCTATAGAGAGATCTGTTGTTTAGGAAGTGTATTGCAGTGAGATAATATCCAGATTAGTATGGTAACATAATACTATCATTACATCAATAGACATGGGATAGGTCAGATTCTACTACAAACCGTCAAGCAGTTTCAGCAACAGGATTGTTTGGTCTTAGATTTTAGTAAAGCTTTCAGTACGTCAATTACAAAGGTAGCGAGTTTTGTCTTGCACTACGATTCATACACTTTCAACGTGGCTCTATGATAACTTTACAAGTCATTGGCAATTTGTTCACCACAACAGTCAAACGATTCCTTTGAAACCAGACAAAGCTGACGTCAAACGTGCTACTTTCCTCTTTTGTTTGTTCATCCCCGATTCAACTTGTCAGTAAGCCAGCTTCAACACAACTAAGCAGACAATATTTCGACATGAAAATTATCGAGTAACTCCTAATAAGATACTAGTCTACTGACTATCTTTTATATAGGGTTCTGTTGATCTTCACTGTACACGTACACTTTAGAAATGCTAGTTGACACTATATGACAAACAACCGTTTTCGATTATTCTTTCCCGGGCGAATATAGGTACAGAAGTTTCATCAAAACATGTAGTGAGATAAATCACAATATAAAAAGACGTTCATTATCATGTGACAGTAAAGACACACACTAAGCTTCACATAATTGGGTAGACTTAAACCAGGCAATGAATAGGTGTAACGTCATACGATCAAAGGCATATGGTTTTGTGTGTATGTGTGCGTATCAGGAGTGAATCGTAAACTTAGGTGTCTGCAGTCTTCTACCTATTCCTTTCTTGAGCTTTGATGGTGTATTGAATGATGAATCCTTTGCCTGATCTTTTCGTAGTTCAACCTTGAATTTTGTTTTTCAACGTTATCCTCTCTAGAATGCACTAACATGCACTCGTATGCTGAAATGTTTCTTGTATTGCATTTAACATATCTTTCTTGTCAGTTTAGATCTTGCCATTACACACACACACTCTCTCTGTTAATTTTCCGAGAGATAAGGGTTTTCTTTTCGCGCTAGCCATTCAATTGGCTAACCAGCATTGGCCAGCTGGACACAAAGGCCTCACTCACACACCTACTGGTTTTATTCCTTTGGATTTACACCGAATACGCGGTGTGTGAGTGGAACTGCAAGGGGTGCAGCGCAAGTCACTTGGGGTGATGGTTTGAAGCGCAAGCGTTCTATGGTTTCGGTCACTGTGACAAGCTAACCCGTTTCGGATGCCGCCAACCGTATAGCAATAGTAACAGTAGTAGATGTATGACCAAGATAGCCTCAAAAACTGAGTCAATTTATCAAAGGAACAGTGGTTAGGGTTGTGTATTGTGATTACAATCGATATAGTGATCACAAAATTATGTCATTTTTATTACTTAAGCGTTATCAGTGCACCGATTTTGAAGGCAGTTCTCCTTCTCATCATAAAATCAACCCTAATTCACTTTGTTAGGCTTGAGTAGGTAATTTTGGCATATTTTCGACTTCTGACCTTAGATAATTTGATAATGTTCATCCTGCATTTAGTTAAGTTAGACGTACAATGTTTTGTGCGAAGTTATTAAACTGTGAGCCATATTCTTGGAATGTTTGCTAAATTCGTGAACGACTGCATTCGTTGTCCTTGTATGTATTGTTTATACTTTGTGTCTCGTGTTCAGATAAAATCTATCATCTGAGATCATAATCGTTCTTCCAACAGTTGTAGGTAATCAACGTGCATCTGTAAGTCATCACGCTGTATCAACACATTATTTAGTTTCTTTATCGTTAACGTGACTCCAAAATATTCATTGAGGGCTTACTGAAGTGTGATAGGAAGTAGCATCCAGATCCTGTTCTATAGGCGTCACTTCTGATACAACGCTGTAGCTAATGGGTGTGTAACAGACCTACATCCTCTATGGTCTGAATAGATCTGTAATCGGTGTACGGATAACTTCCAGGTACCAAGATAATCGCATATGTAAAGTAACCAACTGTGCAGCGCTTATGTACAGTTCTAATGGACGAATAGTTGAAGATCGACCAATTACTGGTTAGAACTTCCAGCTGGATGAGGCAAACGAACCATTTTAAAACGTGTGCACTTTTTTGGGTATATTCAAGTGGTGCGGATGATCTAGCAACTTGATCTGAATACCTGTTATGGGTTTTTGTTGCAGGGTGCTTCCTAACGCATACTCTTACCAATTGAGATTATCTTTGATTGGCGAATTTGGACGGTTTGTTCATCCATTGTTTTACTTAAGAAACTATACTTATGATAACCGGGGCATGTGAACACATTTCACTAAGTCTCCGATGATCTCTGTGTTGGAAGATTTGTCTCCTGATGAATCATAATAAACGAATCAGACACACCGTTCATATCAGGGTTTGGGGTATCTTCTTCGAAATTGGTCAAAACTTCAGGTAAAACAGAACGTCAGCTGTTTGAAGTAAGGCTGGAATGATTTGATTCACCCTTTTTGCTGGAATGTTACTGCATTGTTCCAATTAGCCAATGAGATTGTAGTTGTGCGATCGAGGAGTCTGTACACCACCATTTTATCCCCCAAAAAATACTTCCTCGTTTAGTGTTCACACCCTCATAATCAGATTCGTGCTAACGCCACGGCTGCCATGTATGGCAGTAACAATTGATTCGTCCCGTGTCCCGATTGCCTTTATTGATAATTTTCTGTCATATGTTTCCAGTCCCCTTAACATAACTTTGACTTGTTCCCAAAAAGCGTTTCGGCTTTCGGGTATTCTGTCTGTCATGATGAAAGTGAAACCGTTCGACCGTCTGTGCGATTACAGCATGAACGTTCCATGAGTCCGATAAGCTGGTTTATTACAGACCATAAAGGTCATGTGTTCAAATATGGCTCTGACGGCGGTGTTCTATATTGGCTGCGAAAGATATCAGTTCGTGGTGGTGTACGTGACTTGTCTTCAAACCAACAGTCATAAATATTTGTGTGCAACCGGTATGCAACAATCATATTAAAAGACGAAAAGTTGGTAGTAACGGTCGAGCGAATTCATATGCTCAGTCTTGTAGGGTCTACTGAACTAAGTAGTTAAGCCATATGCCTACGATGAAATTAATCGTCTGGCATTCTAGTTTTGCTGCAGACTGGTTTGAAGCAAAGCCGAGTGCAGTTACAAACTGGTTAGCCATCGTAAATTGTTACAATCTTCCCGGGTGAATCTCGGTGAAACAGAAAGTCCGTTACCGGAAAACGTCTGTATGGAAGAGGGTTAGTCCAGTTTCGGTGAACGGAATGCTTTCGTCATTTTGATTCATGTCTGTATACTGAAATTGTAAGGCCAACCTATCCTCTATCCGAAACAGTATCACGTGTATGTGTATGGTGAAAGCAATTTGATGATGAATATCCAATTTCAAATTATTGATTCATAACACTAAGGAATCATGTCCAACCTCATTTATCCCTGAGCAAGCCGGACAAGCGAACGGTTTGAGTAATCAAATCACTAAAATATGTATAGCTATCGAAGTTGATTTCATCCGTTAAACCACATGACAATTTAGTAAAAAGTAGCTTATTTCGGAAAATCATTTATGGTTACTGTGAGCATATTACACGTGTGTGGTTTCATAATTGTATGCGCTTATTCACGCACAGTTTGACATTAAGTCGTTCCAGTTTACGTAACCCAAAGGTGTCGGAAGCAATACATCAAAGCCGCCAGCGCAGTAATGGGTCAGTAGACGAGTGGACAACCAGCAAAGTCGCAAACACACACCCACACATAGAAAGAAAAATTAACAGAACGCAAAGTAATCACAGATAGGAAAACATGAAGCGTACTCAAAGTTCGATCGACCAACGAGTGAGTGGTAAGTGTGGATGATATGGGGGACTAGTTCTTTCCTCTCTCCCTATCAATTCATGGGTGTGTTCGTGTGGGAAAGAGAGCGAGAGAGTTGTTCTCAACACAAAATGGAACGCGCTGTATATAATTCAACCGGAAAGAAAGTTATCCGGAAGTGAATTGCTTGCAATTTTCAATGGAAAGCTGCGATAATTTTTGGAGGGGGGTATATAGTCACTCTGAGAAACTGAGTGCAACTATCAAATTTGCAATCGACTTTGTCTTCTAATCACATTCAATCTAAATCCATGGGTTTTCTCATTTTTCATTTCAGTTCACGTCACACCGGGTTATCTTGCGCAAAACACTGTTTCGGCTAATATCACGGTGTTCGGTGTATGGCAGTTAAGCGGAACAAATTACCATGACTATAACATTATCAGCGGGAACAAGGGTACTGGGACGGAACAAGAAAAGCAAATTAGTTGGACCACATAATCAATAGTAATGACCTAAATCTTGTTATCCTCACTACATTTGTACATATAGTAATTTCCCCAACATGGTCTTTCCAAAGAAAAATCATCATCCTTACAAGGATGATCCCAATGATGTACCAATTTCTGAAGGACAAACTTTCAATTCCAATCAACGACCACCTAAGCTTCCCCTGTCTTCATCAAGAGAAGTCGACGTACAGGTGACATGGCATGTAAAATAAGTTTGATGGATATTCAACCAATGAAACTTATTGCATTTTTATCGTACGAAATACGCTACTTGACAAGGTATTCCATTAATTCACAATTAACAAAAATAGGTGTAGAGTGTACAGTGTGATAGGTAATGTACACTTGTGCGTTACTCAGATTATGTGATCGTAATAACACAAAACTGGTGAAAATATAACTTTTGCGCACGGTATAAACAGTAGCCACTTACTATAATTTAAACCGTAGGGAAACTGACGTACATCGGTTGCTATACTATGCATTACGTTTGGCAATGTATTCAGCATAAATACACATACAATTTACATTACTCATGTCTACATGTGGCAGACACTGTAGGGAGGAGAGTGGCAGTTATTCTAAGATAGCAGGTAGTCATAGCCGTGATATACGTGATGCATGAGTGTTCTGTTAGCTTGAATCTGGACATCGTTTGAGAACATGAATAAATTTAGCAGGTCCAACTATCTCATAAACTGTGTGCGATGTGTCCGCTAGACTGGACCGTTCTCGGAAATGAATGCAAACACTGGGGCTTAGATGCACTAGCAGACATAAAGAATGACCATGACGTTAAGATTCACGTGATTATGAAGAATGGTGAAAGAACGGTGTTGAAGAGGTTATTATTGTAAACGAATATTTGTGTAGAACACTCAAGATATGCATCCGTCTTTATGGACAGATTTCTCTTTTTCCTAATATGTGGATCAAAACGGACTGGACTCGGGTTATTCGAGTTTTGTAATAGTATATTCCATAAGTACAATTTGAATCAGTGGATGTAAGAATTTCTACACTAGTCAAACGGGAATGCCTCAGAGATTCTCAACCAGTTCTAAATTTAAATAATATTCTAATTAGTTACCTGAAGTGAAGCAGCCTCATTGCTGAGGGGTGGTAATTACCAGTTTAGCTGGCAAATTACGCTGTCCCATCGATGGTGCTTTACAAATAAAAAAACGAACCATTTTACTGCGTTGTATTAAGAGGTAACATTATGGTTACCGACTGAAAGGGTCACAGGCCATTGCGGATCACTAGCATACTTGTCATGTGATGGTGTGCGTCTGGAAGTTGCTAAAAGCATAATCGATGCATGGCAACTTATTTGCAGTGATAAGTAAGGTTTTCCGTCAGTTCATATCCGGACTCAATCTCGGTGCACAGCATAAACAGCATAGCCAAAATGTACATATGTTAGGCTGAAAAGGTTACAACTCGTTTAAGAGTTGTTTTTGCTGTGACTTTCAGGTTCATCGGAATTCACAAAGCAATGCAAATGGTTAGTAGCACTCAGAAGAAACGTGCATAAGTGTGTACATCTAATGTTCTTGATCATTGTATTGCTCGACGGAATTCACTGGGTTTTCAGAACGCAAATAGGTTGTCTTCCTAACGTTCATGTCTGCCGTTCACTTGGTGGGACGTGTGTTCAAAGTTCATCGAACATGCACGTGTGATGAGTGGCAATTCCGTGCTTTTCGAACGATTTTTATCTAGTAACCACACACTACTTACATATCCCATTTGACTATTCCAACCGGAAGTTTGTTGTAACAAAAACACTAACAAAGGTCTCACGGAATGCACCTGCAAATTACTGAACATTTCTCATCCACAGATAGGCAACAGTAACTGCACACAACGTAATTTTATGACCTAAACCAAATATTAGTAGAACAGTCAAAAACGTAAATGCGCACAATTTATGGCCTGGCAAATTTGTCTGCATATTATCAAGTGCGTACTACAGAACAGGAGATTAAAAAGCGAAAAACAGGGGTCAATTGTGAAACTAGACATATCAGGGAAACACACGGTGGATCTGTTCGCTAATCAAACAATGTCATTGTTACCATGG
>JTDE01000181.1:290962-343081 GCA_014338405.1 Paragonimus skrjabini miyazakii | reverse complement strand
GTTTGTCTCTGAGTTTTGGCATAATAACGGATGTTAGACGGAATCTGACACTCAACTGAGCGGCATGGTAGGTTAAGAAGATGGTCCAGTTCAACATGGAGTGGTTATTACCTAAAATCATAAGCAAAACTTGCTGCGATATCTGACGTGTGGAGCGGTAAAAGTCTGTGTTTCTAGCATTGCAAGCTGAACTGGATTTTCTAAAGGAGGTAATCAAACAGAATGGCTACCCAACGGGTTTTTATTCAGCAAACGTTGCAGACGGTAGAGGTAAAACCTGAGTCACCTTCTGTGAGTAAGAAGTTCGCATTTATTAGTCTCCATTTTCAAGGGAGACCCTATGGCTGAAGTTATCCGGATGATGAGATCCCGAATATCGACCGTTGCCATGACTGTTAGTATTTGTTTGCTCAACCATGACCATTGTGTGCGGACACTTAATCTCCCCGAGCCACAATCAATCGGGCTCACAATTTGGGACGATAGTTGCACAACTGCTAGCAAACACGCAGACCATAACCTATTTTAACCAATTTTCCGGTTCACTCTGTTTACTGTTGTCACATTTATTTTGTTCTAATCGGCCTGATGATAAAACGATCATACTAATATGATAACTTATTAACTTCTGGATCTAACTCTCGACTGAAGCTTGTGTGAGATGAAAACGTTTGTAATCCACAAGACTAGTTGCCTCTTGACAACAAATGTGGGTAACGACGTGATAGTGGTCTGTTGCGTGAGCATCAGTTACCATTAAGTAGTAGGAGATTTTAGTCCATACAAGTTGAACATTACTCTATTAAATAAGGCCTTCGCATTTCTGTAGACTACCTAGTCAGTCTAGATAAAAAATGGGTACACGTTTTTTTACATATCTGCCTCGTTTTAAGGTGCGAGAATTTCCATTACATACTAAAGCAGTACACTTTAGTGTATTGGACTTTGCACGTTAGAATCTTGGACATGACAGCAAGAACGTAATTGGCCCAACGTGCCCAAAGAGATAGGCAAATCTAATTAGCGGACACTGCATTACTTGCATTGACCAAGGAAGTGGTGTGGGTTATTCGGAGGGTATCAACGGATTTGTCGAAGCAGAACGGGGTTAGCGGTCAAATTTGACCACACATCTTCCGAACTGGTTCCTACCTATTCATCGGACTGCGGGCCGCATTAGTTCCTTTGGCCGATAAAGGGTTCCGAGTGGTTAGGGGTGTCTGTGAGTCTCTCATCCAATGGAGTTAGACTCATGACTGACAGACACACATACACTCGTATCAGGCCCGAATCATGTAGACGTATTATTGAGGCGTTCGAAGGAGGCGATGACAGACAGACGGTTACTGTTCTGTAAAGGCTCATATGTAATACCGCTTACATGTAGCTTCATGTAAGGTTGCATCATTTATGAAGCCCAACCTAGCAAAGGACAGAAGAGGTGTTCTAAAGGAACCAGAGAGTGGTGGGTTGCTCATTCAAGCTGATACTGAGAAGGATTTATGGACGACAGTGATCAGTCGATATTTGGAAGAGACTGACTAATACTGTTTGACATTAACTCAAACGATAATCTGGAATTTCAGAGATAATTCATCAACACGGCAAAAAGACATATGTTGTGAGGTGTTAATTTTTCGTTTATCTTTGTCGGTCCCATACACACAACCACTGACTCTGTGCAAAATAGGCATGGCAACTAGAATGGCAACTAAACATGACGCACGCTAACAAAATCAGGACCAATGCCACGGCAACGTTACTGACTACGTCAACACCATTTGCACTCATAACAGCTGTCGTTTCTGCTGGATTTGCGTGGTTTCCGTGAATGCCTACCGCTTTGGGTTTCGACTACTTAACAACAAAATTTACTTTTTTAGCGGGTCAACCAAATGACCTGTATCCAAGATATGCTTAACAATCGGAGGATCTGGGTTCCGGTTCAGCTGCTGCGTTTCTAGTGTTTGCTGAGTAATCGCGCTCAATAACCACCTAGGAATGTGTTTCGCTATCTGTTGTCGTAAATTTCAGTCTGTTCTACCAATGTACTTGTCACCGCAACTGCGTGTGAAAGTTGGTGAGAAGCGGAATAGTCCACTGGGCCACGATTGAAACCGTGGAAGACGAGAGAACAAGTGAAGAACAACATTCGCAATTCAGCAGCTGGATAGGTATAACTAAGGGCTGACTGAAATATTTTGCCTACATCGGCTGCCACGTGATCCGTCAAATTCATCCAACCTTGATTCTTTAAAGTAGTCTCGATATGAATCTTGGCCACCGGTAGTTCACAGTGAATTTTTACAATTTTTTCCAGATAAACGTTGGCCAGTAAAACGTCCTCCAAAAATTCCTCTTTCTTAATGATGTTGTCGTCAGTACATATTTGTCTGGTTTTATGCAAACCATGTTGTTCTCGACTCCCCCTATCGCCTTTCATGTGCCCGATCAATTGGAGATGAGTACACTAATGTCAGAAATTGTTCCGATATGTGGCAATACACTGTGTCACACTGGTCAGAAAAGTGTGTTTACTGAAGAGTCATATAGTGGAGAACAACTGCTACAAGTGACGTCTTATTCATCAATGATGAATCCGACTGAGAACATCTGGAGCATGCTTACAGCAAGTGTTAAAAGGTATCTACAGGTACATCACGAGACAATATTAAACAGAGATCTTCAGGTTTCATGAGTCAAAGGGAATGGAGACTGCTAGACCTGGAACGATTGATCACTTGTGCTACGTGCGACGTCACCGGAAGTCATTGCGCCAGCTTTGTTGGTCATGCTGAACGATGCTGTATGCAGGCGGTGAACGGTAAAACTAAGGATTCGTAACTGTAGACATATCTTCTCAGTGAACGAACAGGTCTCTATTCATAAACTGACTTAAACCTCCTACTTGTTGGAAGCTACTTCCGATTAAGCTAATTAATGGCTTACGAGTATGTCAAAATTACGTCCGATTTTCGTTCTTAACTTGAACGCCCAACAGCAAATGAGCTATCTGCATATTTTATACAACCTAATGCTTTCACGTTTGTGACTGAAAATATTAAATTGAGTTTTAGTATGTCCCATCATGTTTTCTTTTCTTATCGACTTGACGATTTCCACGATGACGTCCGGCGATCTACAAGTTGAACACATAATATTGGACTCTTTCATTAACGGTCTAGCCTAGTCGACAGGGAGAATCCTGTGCGCATACATACAGGTGCAGCGAATCGACTGTAAGGGTCATACACATTTTACTGTCGGGTTTAAGTCGGTTAGTCAGTGTACACTGGCTCTGACTACTTGTTTGCTCTAACAGTGTGCAGAACACAGTGTATGTCCTATGGTGCCTGACTGTTGAAAATCATCCCGCTCATTATTTTGTCCAAGGTTTATGGAACATAGATGCTTTGGGCATGGTGACATTCCAGGATGGGCACGTATGACCAAGGTCAAATTTGAGAGTTGTGTTCGACTACGTGGCCATCTAGTATAGCACAAATCTACAACAAATCTACTAGAATGCTGTCTTCACCGTGGCCGTAGTTATTAGAACTTCCCTGCAATACCCGGAATTATGGACTTCGAAAAGGCTTGCAAGAATACTCAAGTTGAAACCTACCTCGCAAGTAATGAGAAGAAGCCGTACTGGGTGTAACAAGTAGTTCTCATTCACGAGACAAAAACCCGAATTTGTGGATGTACAACAGTATTAAAGAAATCACAGTCTGCTATTGGCTGATCGTATTGGCACACGCATAGTCACAAACCGCATGCTGATTGGTGCAATAAGGATCGAAGAACTTAGCGAATAACGGAAGATGTAACACTGAGGCTGTTCATCCAATCCTTATGTGATATCCTTAACGGAACATTTGGATCGGTCTCTTGTTAGGTCTTTTAGTGTGTCGAGGTTTGGACAAGCGGTGAATCGAGAAGATTTTCATCCCATTGCGATTCACTAATTAGGTCACCGTAGTTCACTTCATTTGAGTGATCTCATGTGGTTGAGTTCCTCTTTTCTTTGTCATCAGACCATTTCTGGTTCATATGCGGACGTCAAAATGACCCAATTATGCAGCTGGTTTTGTTCGACTGATCTCGCCCATGGTGATCTAGGGATGTTTCAGTTTTTCTGTTGTCACCAGGTGACAAAATAATATGGATATCGTTTGGTACCATCCCTTACCTCAAGACCGTTAGGTCAAATAGAAAAAGGCCTGTCACCACCCAGTATCACTGATCAAATAGTACCGTGGTACATTGATCTAACATTTGCTCGACCTTACTTCCTTTGACTCATGACACCTGAGGATCTCTGTTTAATATTGTCTCGTGATGTACCTGTAGATACCTTTTAACACTTGCTGTAAGCATGCTCCAGATGTTCTCAGTCGGATTCATCATTGATGAATAAGACGTCACTCGTAACAGTTGTTCTCCATTATATGACTCTTCAGTAAACACACTTTTCTGATCAGTGTGACACAGTGTATTGCCGCATATCGGAACAATTTCTGACATTGGTGTACTCATCTTCACCTGATCCGGCAAAATTCGCAGCCAACTCTTGCAATCCTCGCTGTTGTAGGCTATCCTTCTCGTCGTGTGGCTTAGTATCGAGCTTGATTTCACAGTTCCATTCAACTGAGGATTGTGGCCGCGGCAATGTGTTACAGAGACGCACGCTCTCGTACTTTCTGCTGACCTCTTACACAACAGGTCGAAGTTCGTCTCATCAATTCAGTAAATAATGCTTGAATTTGTATAACACCCCACTAGTCAATAACCAAACAGTCACCGAAATTCCAGATTCTCATTTGAGTTCATGCCAGCGGATATTTGACGCAACCTTTTGACAATTGTGCACCGACTGTCCGAGTATCGATTGATCGTTGGCCTTACATTAGGCAATATCTTACTATCACACGTATAAGTCAGGCCAAGTTCACTTGTACCTAATGTTTAGATTATCAGAGGGCCCTAAAAGAAAAATTAACTGTGTCGTTATCCCAAATGCTTAACTTCAAGCTGAAGACTTTCCTTCATGTGTTAATTACAGAAAACATTATGTCTGTTGGGCGATATGTTTTACTGCCGATGGGCTTCAGGGTTTTTGTTTCGTACGTGATAATTCATTCGCAGCTGATGTGAGGTCAGCTTCGCAGGTGACAACAAGTTTGCTTCAGGAATTCATAGTCAGTGTTGAAATCCGGGCCTGGGAAGGTACATGCACTGCCGACGAGCTTCAGCATGGACTTCAATTACTTTAATACACGTGAGGTGGTAATAACATGCCACATGTTTTCTAGTCTTGAACCAATGTTCAAACTGTATACTGCCAGCCACATATCACAGTTCATACTTGTGCTTACTCAGTTTTTGTGACTTACACTTGTTTTGTACATTCTGAATCAGGCCGGAGTTACTTTTAATACACAACCTCACGAATAATGATGCTACACATTTTGATGAGGTTTTCCGACAGAGCCTAATTCGCTCGTCAGAACAGCCACTACTTCCCCACTATTCTGTGATTCTGTAAATTAACTGTAAATTAATCCGTTCCTTTTCGGGTTTGATGACAATTATATTTATCGTTTGTATTTGACAGATACTATTTTTGTCCTTACGGAACTGGTCAATTGATCTCCTTCTCATTGACGCACTTTCTGGGTTTCCAAACGACTAAGATAATCGCTGATGGAAATCTTATTAAATATCCGTGTTACATTTTCTAGTGAACAATAAAACCTTCCCAAGTTTACTTTTACCAAATTTGGCATTTCGACCAATGAGAACATTTAACGTAATCAGTATGCATCAGTGCCCTGCAGTACACAACGAGCTTTTTCATTCTAACCGATGTTGGCTTGTGTTCTCTTAACTCACTGATTCCGATCACTTTTTTGGCTTCTTAGGTCAACTGGTGTAACATATCGCGTACGGCCTACAATTCATAAGACTTGTTCTAATCTAATGGAGGCTAGGATTTTCCTGTGACATCTTCGTACATAACGGTTCTGTCAAACTATTAATCGGTTGTTTGGCGAACCATTATGTAACCGGTGCTAAACTGCTGTGTTCCATGGAAAAGTACCGTACTTCCTCAGCAAGTGAGGGTCATTGGTGAACCATACTGTACTTCACTTATGTGGGTAAGTCTGGATAATTCATAGTACTTAGTTGAATCGATAGCTGTCACTCACAGATAAACGTTTGGGTTAGCTAGTCTTGTTTACGCCTATTGATAAAATATTTCTAACTTAGTTATGCACACAGTAATCTCGTTCTAATGCAAGAGAATGCTGATAAGTACGTTTAGAATATTTGTTGGGAATAATGGTGGTATTCGTAGCTTGGATTGATGTTAGGGTATTTTGACATACGTCGATCTTGGCACTTAGACTGTAAGCGTCGCATCACCGAACAAGTTGACAGCATCCGTGCGTAGTTGTTTGAACGTCCGGGTTTGAGTGTGGAGCTCGTTGGATATTAACGAATGCATACCCCTATATACAATAATGAGCTGGCCTTTTGGTGTGAATTCTGACTGGTTACTTTCTGTTTCACTTTTTGTTCTTACTGTCAAGTTGGGCGTTCATTTCAGGCGGTTTGCTACAGCTATTAGTTTCGCTCTAAACTCCCAACGTTGAAAACTTTAACGGCCATGCATCTCAATCAATTTCGCGCACGCAAAACACATTCAGCTCCGGGGGACGTGTGCTAGAAGTTAATGCTTTCACAATGTGTTATTGCTAGTTTTTAGTGCCTGTTATGTGGCATGACCTTTGTTTGAGATCTACTCGGTCGGGTCGTTGAACGGTTTTAATCTTTATCTTCCCGTCAACGCCTCAGTCAGCAGAAACCACTTCGGTTTCTACAGCATAACGGGAACAAACAAGTGGAATGGGCTTCATGAAATTTTCAATTTAGGATACTGTTAAGCCGTTAACTCGAAACATATTCACAAAGTTGACTGTAAGTAGTATTCGAGCCGCCAAGATGAACTGCAGCAATGCGTACGTATACGATTGGATCCAGCCCAAGATAGTTAAGCCATTGGTTGAGTCCGAATGGAAAACTCAAACCTGCTTAGCGCATTTCACCAACCGCTAAAATTATCCTGCAAAGTATACAGTCGAACCATATTTCGGTCACTCTGCTGGATTACATACACTAAGTGACAACCAAACGGATAACCAGTTACGTGCATAAAAGCAGGTCGTTTAAAGTTTTTCTATGCGGTACTTAACACTCAGTGCTAACAACGTATGTGAAGTATTTGAATACTTATGTATCAGTAGGTCACGAAGTGTGATGGTTATAGCAGTAATAATAATAATAATAATAATAATAATAATAATATCAATAGTGTCTTGTCGGTTGTTAATAAGTTGGTCAGCAGGTAACTCAAATTTTGTGCTAACAAGAGTCTAACAAGTAAGGTAAACAGAATACAATTAATCTACATAAGTTGGATTTGGATAAGATAATTACAGTTGTATTTAAACTATAGAACAAAAATGAGGAGCACAAGAGAAATTATACGTCGAGTAGAAAATGGAAACATATGTTTAGGTTGCCAAGATACTGATAGGTTAAATGCCAGTTGCCTTCGAACGCACGAAGAGAACTCTTACTACATAGAAATGGCAATTCGGACAATGCCAGTGTGCGCTTGCTCACAACAGGGAATACTTTTGCGGGATCGGCCGTTCGGTCGGGTTTAAGTATAACCATAATGGCGGTCGATATCAATTATCTATTCACTTTTACGGGGCTGCGTTTTATGTCAAATAGTTTCACGTAGTGATTAAGTTTGCTCACAGCTTTCATGGGAGTTTTAACTATTACTGGACTATTTCTGTCATCAGCTTCGTTCCGTGTCCTACAGCATACCAACGTAGTTCAGTAGTGAATACCAATGTGATTTCCTTCTGACGTGTTCAACTAAACACTGTGAATCTCATGTAACTATCGAGGCAGTTGAATATCGAACATTATCTTGCAGTATCTCCCTTGTAAGTGTCGTTGGTGGGGTCGTTGGTTAAGAGTAACAATACGTCGACCGTATGAAGTCTTGCATACCTGGCACCGATTTCCTACTGCACCTACGTGCGACAAGAGGAACCGTTATCACCCTCTACTGTTGAGCTTACGTAGGCACTTATGGAGCCTGTGAGTTTGGGACATGCGCTATCATAAGCCATATGGTTTTTATATGCATATTAACACATTAATTTGTTTTATACATCGCATGCCTAACAAATACCATTCAAAAACCGTATCGCCAAGTATATGAGCAAAAGACTTCAAAGACAAAACTAAGCATTTAACGCTCTTTTCAATATTGAACAAAATGAGCTCCCATTTACGACTAAATTTTCAGGCTTCTACCATAATAGTTGCTAACCTCATGAGTATAGGTTTTGTTTAGACAACTGGAGGCAGTCTTTCATAGCCTAATCAAAATGGTGAGATAATTTTCGCTCGCAAACCACTCGAGATGGATCACTGATAATCCAAAAACCTAACGCCATCTATTTACTGTGCGATAGGACATGTCTGATCATTTGCGTGAATCTCAAGGTACTTGAACTCTGAAGTGATTTTATGCCCATAAGCGAACAAAGCCATCAATTAAACCTTTGAACTAGAAACTCCATAATGATGAGATGATGAAGTTAATAACCTATAATCCAACTATGTTACGAATGCAGTACGGTTTGAAAGTAGCCGCAATCATATTCATTTATCTGCCGATCTAGAATGGGTAGTTATGATAAATCCCGGCGAAAATACGGATGTTTCCTGAAGGACACATCAAACTGGTCCAACTGTTTGGGTTTGCGTGCTAAGACCAATTTCGTCCTCAGTTAGGCTTTACTGTTTTACGAGACCCGAACAAAATTGTTCAGACTGTCCCAAGCAACCTGAATTATGTCCCGGTTATGCAATCCTACCGTACGGTATAAACTAGCGTCGATTGCACTGACAGCTCCATGAATGAACGACTCCTCGAAGAAGCGACTTATAGTAAGGTGTTACTTGAAATACTGAGTTCCCCATAACCACTTCATCAAAACACAGAAGATATATTTTGCGATACGTTGACAATTCGTCCACTCTCATCGGTTGTTGAGCTTGTGTTGTCCCTTATGGAGCATAAAGGTTACTGGCTTTCTGTGAAGCGATGCTTATCCGAACTTACCAGCCGATATTGTGTGCACAAAAGTGACTGAGACAATCTGCTGAATTGCCATGGTCGTGGTGTGCTCGCGGGCGTGTCTAGTACCTGTTTCTCCTTATCTATATGATGTACATAATTGACATGTTTCAGGCTAATAAACGAAATGTTAACATATCGCAATATGTTTTCTTTCTGTTCTGACTAGGGCTGAGATTGGGTGTCTCGTGGGGTGCTGTGTAATTATGAGGAAAAAATTTGTCTGCCAATCACTAAAATACCAGCTAACGTTTAAAGAACGTACAATTATTGTAGTTTTTATAGAGTGAAAACTTCTACCTTGTGACAGCTTATTTGATATGAACAGAACAAGTGAACTTATAGAATGCTGGATATTAGTCCCACTGTGCAGTGAACGTATCTCTCCGATGTTTTCACGTATGAAAATCTTTCTTTCTAACGATTTTTCTCCTGATATTGTAAAACCCAGTTGCTTTTGCTCTTCCTTCAGTTGAAAACAAACGATCACGGGCAAATTTGTCATGAGACCACTTTTTCAGATGACCTTTTCTGATAACTGTGAGGCAAACATTTTAAAAGGTTGATTTTACCTCAGCTCTAATCCAATCCGCATAATAAGCACTGAGGTTTTACAAAACAAGCACCAAGGTTTAAATATTCTCATCCTCGCGCCCCCTTCCGCAATTCTACCCACTGGGGAAATGCCAAGATGTACTCCCATAACGACACCCTATCCCTCATCCAATTCTGGCGCGAGGCCATCGCTTGAATCTTTCATACCCTAATGAACCATAAATTTCATTTACCAACATCCATACTCCTGCCTTTGTGTATATATGCATGTGTAAATGTTTGTATGCCGATTGTTGTGCTATTGCACTCCCAAATAAAGATGCATCAGGAGAACAATCAAGGCAAATGATCACCCCGTGAATCCACGCAATCCAAACGGTCAATTTAACCACTAATCAGTGTACCGGAATGCTCGTTATCCTTTTGTGCCTGCCCAGTTTTGCTCTGATTGTTTTCATCCGTGTTATGCTTTTCGTCTCTCTTTTCACGACCGGATTCACAACGGGTTGTTTGTATATAAGTGTATATAACCGACTGCCCAGAATCTATCCCACTGTTACTACTAGTAGTGCACGTACATACACAATAGTAATTATTCAGATGTCGGTGAGAATTATCAAGAGTATGTGGAGGATGGTGAGGCATTCGTGATCAATGTGAATTTGTATGTTCGTATATGTATATATGCATATAGGCCTAGGGAGTGTTTACGAAACAACTCCAGGCTGGTCTCCATTCACCGGGTGGTGTTACTTGTTCGGCGAACCTATCCAATCAGCAATCGTTCCGAACCCCAACTGATCACATGTCCCGCGGGCACGTTTTCCCCGCTAATTATCACTGTTCGATCCGGTCAAGTCTATCATTAGTAGCCATAGTTTTATCAAGCTTTGCCGCGCATACGCGTCACTCTGTTGTAGGCAAGAGAATCAAGCAAGCTCAAGAATTTAATTACTCGGTGCAAATAGTGTCTGTGACGGATTGTTAGGGGGAATGGTGCAAAATCTTGGTGGCGCACAACCGAAGCAGTGGTTTTTGTCCACATAAGAACTCTGTGCGATAGAGACATAATAATAAACAGAAGGCTGAAGTAGGGCACATTATGCTGTTGATTACGTGGACCGGCAGATTGAAGTAAAAGATCAAAATGGTTAGATTCTATTGTCACACTTTGAGTAGTGTCCACGGCAATGAGAATATAGGTTGATAAATTGGGAGAAACGTCAAATTTGGATTGCCTTGATGCAATGTTATTAAACATTCAAAGGTCAGGCTATCATGTTTGTAACAATGAATGAAGCAGTTATACTTTCGTTATGATATGTTGAGTAGTAGGACGTATCTCTGTCAAGCGCGAATGGGACATTTTAACAATGGGCAAAGTAATTTAGTTTTCATGCAAATTTTGTTCACTGAATAAAGATCAGCAACCGGCATCTGAGCTCACGCGAATTTTCTCGTGCGTATCGACTGATCATAAATAGCTGCTGTTAAAATGACTGTCAGTTCATAGTTCGTCGAACTGCTTAGGTTACAACTCTGCGGTTTCGTTGTGCAGTAAACTGAAAGTGATTCCTTAGAAAAGTAGAATAAAAAGTCTTTCTTATTGACTCAATGTCAAAACAATATACCTGAGTACAGGAAATGCAATGAGACCGTATGTGTTACCTGCTCTCACTTTACCTGAATGGCTCCTGAACTCACTAGTTTCAGACTCCCGGTCAAAAGACATCTTGTGGAACGCGTGATATATGTGTGTGAAAACACATGATATAACAGTTTCTAGTGTTTGTTACTTGTATAGTTGCACTGTAAACACTGCTGATGCAATCTGAAACTGGCTTACCCGATCGAGAAAGAACAATGTTGTCGTTTTAGTTCGCTCGGTTCGTCTTAAGATGTGTCGACAACGTTTGTCTTTATTTGAAAGTTGCCTAATTTTATTCCGGTGTTGTGTTGGAGCCTCAACTTGTATGCAAATGTTCGGGGCCAGCATATACCTGAATTTCTTACATTACAATGTATACTTCTTGGTTGTCTATCTATCAAGAGCTATAATGACTCTACTTTGTAATGCTTCGATACTTGATCTTATTTTCATATCCACATTAAAATGTTACACAAAACTAGCACATAGCTAAGCGAAAACAGAAGTTTCGAATTATACTTTCTTGCTACTGACTTAAAAAATTGCGAATAAGTAAACTGTCCACAGTTGAGTAAAGATCCTTGAATTACCAACAGTATTATCAAATACGTGACAGTCGAACGAGATTTGAATTTCTGTCTATCAAATTACCTGGAAACCTGTTAGGCACAATAAACCTCACAACAACGGAGAACAATTTATGCAACTGGTTGCTATTGCAATCGTAGAAACGTATGTGGAGAGAACGTGACGAAAAATAACTGAATGATATTGCTGCCTACCAACAGCAGCAAAAGGGGAAAGGATTTTATTTCCGAAGATTTGTTAAAACAAGTTACCATAAACCTGAAGAAAGCTTATCACATTTGGCTCGAGTGACAAGTGGTTAATAGATTTCATACACTGTAATGATGACGACAACACAATTGAAATTCGTCCCAAATTTCACACCTAGCCGCTAAAGTAAAAGCCGTCTTTTAGTAGTTCAGTAATTTTTCGCTGAAAATAAACTGGATTTGAAATACCACTGCCATGTGCGCAGTGGTAAAGCTTTATTAATGATAGACATTCAGGCACAGTCAAGTTGGCCGGAGAAGTCATTAAACTGACACATACAATCAAACCTCTTTTTTTGCTCTCAGTGACATCATCAATTTTATGAAATGTGTGGCGTTGATTGCACACATATCTGATAACTATGTGAAGAAAGCGACAACATTTAGTTTATCACAAGAAACTGTTAGTGTGAGTGTACAAATTCAAAGGTTACGTAAAACGGTGTTGTATCAAAAATTTAAGAATTTTTCATATTATTAGTTGTAGAAAAAGAAGAATTGATTAGGAAAAGTTAGCACGCTCCAGTTGTATATTTTCCTACGTTTGTAAATTCAATCCTAAAAAACATAGTTATAACGAACATTTTGCTGACTTTGGTGGAAATGATTTTCTTCAAAACGAATTAAATTTTTCAAATAGTTGCCAAAGTGATCGGCAGTAATTAGTACGGTACACTACTCATTAAATAAGATTCCTTTTCTAGGAAATATTAATCAGTCTAACATCAGATTCTAAGATGAAAATCCCAGTTACCGGATGCCTTTAGAAATACCTTTAGAAATACCGCTGCTGGATTTCAAGAACCTAAAGCATGAGAACCACTTTTTCCATAATTCGTCCACTGGTAACACATATATTGAGGTTAATAACGTTATTTATATATCTGTTTACCCAGCAAAAAATTATAAAATGCATATACATTTAGTGCCACCTGTTCTTCACCAAATTAACAGTTAAAACTTTGAGTTCCATTGATTCAGTCCACAAATAACGATAAGACATATATGGCGAGATATAGAACATGAGAACATATAGGATATGCGGATTGCAACAACAATAGAAACAGCCAACGGTTGGTTTTACATGAAACAAGAAATGTTACCACTTCCATGGCAGACAAACTGCATGAGTCCACAATTTATGCATACATCGGGCAGGACGGCGAGTGTTGATTAACACTGCCTCGGAGGAAGCAAGCAATTTAGGATGCAGATTGCACGTTAATACTTGAAACGACTTGGTGGGGTCAACAACGTGATTTGTTTCCATAATGTGCTTCGCAATGGATGAAGTCGGGTTTCAGCCTACTCGTTGTGTTGTCATTGCCTGTTGCGTCGCGAGCGAAAACCACTTGGGCGTATGTTTGGTCATTCTTTGTCGTAGGGATCGATCTATTCCGTCGATACAGACGTCACAGTAACTATAAATCTACTAGTATATTGTATCTGAGACAGAACATTTCGATAGGTCAGCATGATGGAAAGGTTGGGCGACACTCCTAGTTGCGAGCAGCAACCGGAAGTCAGTCACAGGGTACGTACAAGTTGAAGTAGACCGTAATTTTCGACTTGTGTCATTTGTGGTAGGCGGCCTTTTATAGGTAAGTTCAGAAAGACCTGCTTCTTAGGAACGGTGCTCACGACAGTCTTTTTGGGCTGTGAATACCAACTAACTTCTCAGGATATCCGTTTGTGAGCGGCACCCTCTTCAGTCTCTCCTCTCCATACAGGCAGTCATCGGTGCGGATCTGTCGAGCTGTATGAAACAGGGTTAGCACTATAGTTGGCGCAAAACAGCAAGACTTCAAATACCGATCATTCCAATTTGTCATGCGGTGAACTGAACATGGTATTAAGCCATTCTGTCTTCTAGTGAGTGAAATGTCTAGCAAAGACAAGTCTCCTTTTGTTCCTTCCTAAAGAGAAACCAAAGGATTTGGATGAATGGAATTAAAAAGGCTTGAAAGTGACACTAATTAAATATTAGTGGTAAAAATCAAAGTATCATCTATATATCGCTTATGACAATAGAGCACTGCAATCCAACCATTCCTAAAAACATATATTCAAATGTTGAGCCCTACAGACAACCCATTAATACGCCATCAACTTGTTTATAATATGTCTCTTCAAAATCAAAACGGGCATTTTCTGTATACAAGTATGCATTCTTCGAGGTTAATCGATTGGGAAGCAAAAAAAGAAAACTTTGATTTGAAATAAAATCGCATAAAAAATCAATTTTTTTCGGAGGGAAACGAATGTAATTGCAGAGTCAGTGTAGATAAAATACATTCTATTTGAACTCACCAATACATTCTCTAAAGTTTGTGCCAGTTCGAAAGAAACTTTCGCACAATGGGGAGTAAATATCTAACTATTGGGATGGAGACTGTCAACAATCCACCTTACAAGCCTGTGTTGTTGTTGCAATCAACCTACAAGAAAAAAGAATCGCATGAGATAGATTTCATTTTGATATCCTGCACAGAATTTTGGTTTATTCTTTAGAAGTTAATCCTTAGTGAAGAAACTTAAACAGTTGAACAACCATTTTCTGAAATGTAGTTCTGTGAAGATGAGCATTCCACATTTACTGCAATCAGGAACAAAACAATAAATAAGTTTTCTACTCTGTGTGAGTTACTCTACACACTCACAGCTAACGTGGAATGACAGGCTGTCAGGTTTTTACTAATAATCTGTTATCATAAAAGACAGTAAAGTTTGAAGAGCAGAATGAAATGCTTAACTTACATTGAGCTTTTCACTAAAAGGATTTGCTAACAGTACCGGTGGATTAAGTCTCTTACGTCGTGGGGTGAATGTGTTGAGAAGTTGTATCGGCAGGTGAGATGGTTTGGAGCCAACTTGTCAATTTGTTTTATTAGTGCTGTTGTCCATACCACATATATGAACGAACTCCAGATCTCGTCACTTATCTGTGCGACTGATGACCACAATGCACACTTAATTGAGGTCACTACTTCCGTTTTCTTCAGGTAGTTTCCTAGATCGGAAATTTTGGTCAGCAGCCAGTATGTTTTTAGTAGGGCAAATAACTTTTCCGTAATGGATTTTAACAGAGAAGTCAGAAAAAGTTTTACACAATATCTCTCGAGCATATTTCGCTCCATCTCATCAGGTACATATTGCAGTTTGCAGGTTGATATAGCAAACATATGACCAGTATGGATATGGGTACTTTGTTCATAAACATTCTTGTAGCCCACAGGATGGATATAGTTTGTCGCTTTATTGACTCACATCACTTGTACATAGGATTTCCTAAGTCTGAGTTAAAATGTCTTCGGCTACTATGCAGAGCAAACGTCAAGTTCTACTTCTGGTGATCTGGATACACACAAATCGATGGTGTTGCCATGGCCGGCCCTCTGGGTCCGTTGCTTTCAGATATTTTTGTTATCCATTTGGAGCAGAATTTAACTAACCTAATGTTTGCCGGCGTTACGTCGACGACATTCCGGCATTCACCAACGCCACTGTGGTGGCAACAAGTATACTGGACTCATTGGACCAGCTAAATTCTGAAACGGGCTCCACCGTTGAGCACGAGCATGATGAGACCCTGTCGTTTGTAGATATTCTCATTGGACATCGTAATAGCGCCTTCGTACTGCGATCCGTCTGTCGGAAGTACATTTGGACGAGGCAGTACCTAAACTTTCACCGTTTCGTGTCCAACAAGTACGAGTACGGCCTAATGTGAACGCTGTTTTCTCACGCAGGACGTATCTATTTGATGAAAAAACTGGCCGGAAAGATGCCATTATGGTGGACCACGCTGGAGGAAAATTTCTGTCTGTCAGCACTTATTAAGAAGTTCAGCAATCGGAAGCCGGCTGTCCTGATGGCCTCAGTAGTTCCAACACTGAAAGTCTAGCTCCTATTGCCTTACATGGGTGACGACATTACTACTCTGTTGAAAACCTGGCAGTTATGGGACGCACGGTCTGCACAACCCAAGTGGCCGTGTTGTTCATTACCATCCCAATTTTAGTACAACTGCTGAAAATATCGTTACTGCTCGATGCAAAACACTGCGTCATCCATGAATCCTCAATCCTCACTCACGTACGCAGAATGGAATGACAGTTACGTAGTTAGATCACTGAACACAATCCGGTTTTGGTTCCGTGAAAGGCTGGTGGATACCACACTGTCTCAATCAGACCAGAACTTAACAAGTCACCGTGTACCGGCATCATCGATTACTCTACAACTGTCAAAATGGTGACCTCAGCAGAATCTGCGGAAAACGTTTTAGATACGTTACGCATGAAAAAGTCGAAGTCTGTTTTGGCCCCCGGAGGGGATAGTAATCAACAAACGGAAGCCACCCCTCTACGTACAAAAGGATGTTCGTCAGTAATAGGTTATTCCAGCAACCGATTCGCATTGGTGTGTGTGTATTTGCGTGTGTGTGTGTGGTTGTTGATGTTGTTGCTAGGTTTCATAACGTCTGTTGCTATATAAACTCATATAGCTGCTAGAATGTTAACATCAATGGTACCCTTTATAAATATTGCCTTACTTTCAGCTGTGGACTTTAATTCGTGCAGAAGTGTAACAGTCATATTCAAAATGATGAATTGCCTCGAATGACCACCTTATCTACATAGGCATGAGTAGTTTTTATTTTCTTTCCCATTGTGTCTTCCAAGCAAATCTTTCTTGTTTTATTTGTTAACCTTTGAACTAGAAAAGGTTTTTAGTTAACAGTTGCAAACCCATTGAGATCAGTTTATTAGTCTACCCATGATTTGTGTGTATCAAGCTACTTACTGCACTATTGTGACGTGCAACCAACTGAACACAACGAAAGTAGGAAGCCTCCTTAAATTTAGCTTTCAAGATGAAACATTTTTCATAATGACAGATTTATCCTCACCATATCAGCGAGATATTCAAAGACGCTGAATGACAGTCTGTATTTAGAGTTTCGGTTTGTCCGTGAATAAATCTGTTATCATTAGACCTAAAGGGGGCTTCAGCGCTACTCCATCAGTCTAATGATACCAATAGCCGTCCAATACTCTATCGTGTTATCTCATTCTCAAGCGATTTGATTCTACCCACCAGTCAGACGAGAAATTACTTATATAGTATAAACTGTTGTCGTTGTGAACAAACAGAGTATAACAGTGATATGACCCAATTACCGTTGATAAGGACAACCTTTGAGATACTGCAGACGACGATGTTTGGTGAATACATGCACCCTACCTCGTGTTTATGATAAACATGATCATTATGTTACAGTTTTGTGTTTCTCTCCCGGTGTGTGCATAACTTTAGCTAATGGTAAATTGCCTACATGTTACACTTGCGATCGCAGTTTGATGCACAATGCTATCTTGGCAACCTATAACATTTTAATCAATGCTGAAACTGATTTGTTGCCCACCTACCAGCCTGCTTCTATGGACAGCACAGCGTGAACAGTGTGCTACTAGTCATTGGCCTGGAAAACTTTTCGCTTATCGTATCATCAGCACTTAGCTTCCGCATCGTTCGAGAGATCACCAGCATCATTATCATCATTAGGAGAAAGAATAACATCATCTGTTGCTGTTAACTCTACCTGGATAACCGCAATACAACCTGCTGTGTGACATTTTGACTATTCCACAAGCACAAAGTCAATCATGCGCCCCGAGTTGCTCTTCCGCTATAATCTGTACAATAGGGTAATGCTGGACAATCAGATAGGCTTGTAACGGACTCCGTAGATGGCCAGCAGGAGAGAACTTTCTTCCACAAACTCAGCAGATGGTTAGACAGTAAACGCACCTTGGATCTGTCTGTCATAACGTACACATGTGCACCAATATCAGCGGTCTTCACAGCTTATATAAACCGATTATCTGGTTAAACCTCAGTTAACCTTTAATATATGTTTTAGGCAATGGTAGGTAATGCAAACCTCATGAAAGCCCAACCGGTACTTAGTTCACGAATAATTTAAAGAATATACCAATTTCTTTTAAGAGTAGAGGTGATAGGTATAGTCTTTTGTCAATATTCAGAACTTCCACGGCTATATTTAAAAATATCTGAAAAACTGCGGCCATGTTTTTTAAACCAGGGAGATTCCGAACCTACTTTCCTTTTGTTTGTATTTAGTCATATCATTTTCAGTTTCACTTTTCTCTGAATTCTTCGACACTCCTCCAAAGAATAAAGGAAACGTTAGCCGTGTTTTTAACTATTAGGGTATTCGTATCAGCTTGTTCATTTTTGTTGTTGCATTGTGTAAGACAAACTAGTAAAAATATAAACAATATTTGAAAGGAAGGATTTATCTGTGTACAGGTGAATGGAGTGATTGAAGTTTGAACTGATTTGAACAGTAACCGGAACTGCATTGTGTCTCACATAATTACTTTGCTATTTCCTCTTTCCAAAGCTCTTCAGTGGCACAGTAGAATAATTTCTTATGCACTATTTAATTGATTTTGCTAAAAATTGTGAGAATGGGCTTACTATTCTGTCCGTAAGCTTGACTGCTTTTGTACGACGTCGCTGTCTAGCAGTCTTCAGATTATCCGTATTAAACGTACTCAATGACAGTTTTCAGTCGACTCAGTTATTCAGTTCCAGGTCTCCGAGAACACCACGTCCAACCTGTCAGCAACTCGATTGCTTGTCAATAATGGCAATTCTCATACTGTGGTACTGATCGCTGGTGTAATACTGTGATATTGTACATTAGATTCGCACGTGAATTCCGATGTATTACAAAAGTTTATCATTAAATTGTCTGTTTTACTCTACAGACTCGATTTAATCACTAATTGTCAGACGGTCTCGATATCCACAATCATTTTCTCAACTCGACTACTAATGGTAGTATTGTCATTTTAGTAGAAATCAAATGCGCTGTTAGAATTCATATCTGTCTTCAACCTTCCGACCAAGACTAACTCAACATAAAACAACATGATTTACATAGACTTTTGTTAGTTTTGTTTGGACTTATAGGTTCCCCAATAAGTTGATACTGAACAGGTTAAGAATAACCATTCAGAAGGTGTCCTGTACGTTCTTAATTCTTGCGGTGTCACTTATTCTATTCGCTCGTTTTTGTATATACGTGTGTGCGTGTCTGTGTATTGACAAACTTGTTTATCCTGTAACACCGTTTCGGATAAGTGCATCCACGTATCGGTCAACAAGACAAAATACCGCCTACTTCTTGACTCAAACTGCTTTTGCTTGAGATAATCATTTGAGGCTAACTTGAGTACCACTCGGATAAGAATACCAAGAACAACGGCGCATTTCGATGAAACGCAACCTTCCCGGTGGGATTGTTTGCGTGCCTGGCATGCACTTGAATCAATTTAATACCCGATTCGGCTTTGTCACTTTGTCATCTTTCGGGACAAATTTGATTATGCTTGTAATTATGATCGGTGACCAAACAACGAGCTAGGTGAGCATGTTCCTCCTTCTCGTTTCTCTCTGTCTCTGTCAAGTAGGTGACGGCGCGAGTGTGCGTGTATGCGGCTGTGTCGACTTTCAAGTGAGATGAGTAGTTGTCCTTGAGAAATGAGGCGGCAAGAACAGACAATCGAACAACTGAATATAGTGAGGCTATTCCCGTAGGGCTGGCTCACAGCTCAAGTGCAATCGATTCCACTGGCTATTTGAGAAATCTCTCACCCGTATCCACTTGAAAGGCCGCTGCTGATCTAGTAAGTTGACGCTGGCTAATGAACTCAAGTGGGCTCATCACATTCGCGCACAGTTTGGGATAGGAAATGGAGGAACCATTGAGTTAACCGAGTTGACACCCACCAAAGCGGAAAATATTTTGCAACCAAGTGTGCTATGTTTGTAGTCATGTCATAGTAACGTGTCTGCCATACTTATCTCCGTATTCATTTTGGGTTTATTACATTGTTCAATTTATGACGTATCAAATATGTCCTCAGTTCTACCAATTCTGTTTCACCTACATCAACAAGCTGCGTTCATTGCACAGTTTCTTGGACATGTTCGCTTTTGTAGCAGGAGCTCAATTTGAGACCAACGGAACAAAGCTCCCCGCAGCAACTCAACTGAACTCGAATTGAGTTACATATACGACCCGTCTCTCAGTAACGAGGTCGCCTATTTTCTTTTATAAGTTTCAGTGATTTTGTCCGCATCGATCCAGCTGCTTGTACTGTATAACAGATGCATCAACTTTTGTGCGGACAGTGCTCTGTTGCAAAGTATTCTTATGTACAGAGTAGTAGAAAAGAGCAATCAAGTCGATTCCACAACTTAAAGCCGCTTAAATTGTCTTCCTGTGTTTTAACTGGAAAGGTTATAAGATTTTAACGTTGAGTTGTGTTCAGTTGGAAGTTGGGATCGTTACCGTAGTGGAAATACCCGGGTGAGAGGCAGGTACATTTCGACTTGTCTACAAAGTTCACAAATTGCGATCAATTTTAACCACATTTAAGGATGCTGAAGAATGCAACCGACGGGGTTTGAGCGAGGCAAGATTTCAGCCCAACCTGCGGCATAAACGTTGAACTGCGAGCCAAAGCAGTTGGTTCTAGTGATTTACGAGAGGTTTCAAGTCAAAAAACTTTCAGTATGTCCGAAAAAATAAAAATGTTATTTTGCTAGCCATTATCTTACATTTGACGGTGAGCATCGAGATCACTGAGCTGTCAGTACAGAGAGCCCATGTTACTAATAATGGGAACCGAATGATGTTCTTACACTTGGCCATCTACGGGTTCCAGTGCATATAATCTGGTTCAGGGAGAATGGTCAGTGGCACTAACCTAGCAGTCCTAGGGCGTCCTAGAGTAAAAAGACTAGGCTGTACCTAAAGGACCACTACTTCAAAACGTTGTTCCCAATTAAACAGGAAAACGTTATCTTCTTGATATGTTTGGATCATGCTATCATCCGGATGAGGTATTTGCCAAACGCTACATATCTGTTTCCCAAAACAAAGTGAGGAGTACGCAGATGGATACATTCTTCCTCCGGCCCCCATTTAGTTGTGGATTTCTTGGGTAAACCCTTTTAATGGAAAGATATGTATTACCACAACGTGCAACTCCCCAGCATGTATAAGCCAGTTGGGGATCACGTAGAACCGTTGAAAATTGGACAGGGGAGCAGCGGGTTACTGATAAGAATTAAAGAACCTCTAAAAGCGAACAAATATCTGTGCTTGTGCGTGTTCATCATTGACTCAGTGAGGTTAAATTATTAGGTGAACGTAAAGCTGGTAGGCAACGGTAGCCTGTGTATTCTTTTTTCCCTGATGTGTTGATTATTTATAAAGTTCCTGAGGGAGTCTATGTGGTGACGAATCCGGCTGTCAGTTTGGCAAGCTGCCAATTACTCCTTTGGTAAATAATGTTTTGTCTTTGTAAAACCAACAGATATGTTTTAAGCAGAGCACGGTAGACCCACTGCACAGATCCTTTTACAAACAGCAACTACCGAATACCATTTATTTATCAGTTTTTTTTAAAAATAAAATCAACATTTTTGCGCAAAATGGAAATTTGCTGAATCCAATATAATGTAACTGTTAGGCTGACAGACATCACAAAATATCTCCAACTCCACTTCTAGGACTTTAGTTGCACAAGTGGTAGATTGTCGGGGATTTAACGTAACTGCAGCGTCAGCTACAGTTAGTCGCAGCTTTTGCATTCGAAAACATGCATTAGACTGGAGTTATCTTTCCGATAAACATCGTAATTATTGCCTACTTCTCTCGGTACTGTGATTCAAAACGGTTGGTTCCCTTGAACACTTTAAACAAAGCAGATAAAACACGAAATCTGGTAGATGTCAGCATTCTGTATTGATTCGTCGATATCAAATTTACAATATTACAGATGGATTTATCGTAGCAAGCAACTAGGGGGTAGGTAGTCAGTCGGCGAGTTAAGGTAGATCATTAGGTCCAGAGAAGAATCAAGTTCACGAGCAGCTGTTTCTGAACACACAGAGCTGATTGAGTCCAGTGATTCCGACCGCCTCAGCAAACTGCAGGAACCTTGAATAAGAATGATGTAACAGGATTCTGAGTGCACAAGCTGGATTGATAGCGCGGCGAATAGTCAGGACGTATCTAACCATTTAGAAGACTGGTTGTTTACGCGTTTCAACAACACTGCCGTTCTCCGGTATCACGGACTTCTGCACCCATTTAGGTAGATATTTCTTCATTCTGGAGCTCAAGCATTACTCGGTTCTGTCTATGTAACTTTTTCCGCAGTTACATATAAATTGGCAAACACAATGTGAAGTGACACTGATAGGTTGATCTCTTTCGATTGAACTTACTAGTAGCTTCTGAGTTCGAGTGATTACACGGAGTACAGATGCATTTAAAGTGGGCTTAATTGAATTTCTCAATCGCTATGTTGTATAATGCATGGTATACTCACATTTAAAAGACGGCTGTATGCGGACATTCTTTTTCTCCACAGTGACCACCTCTTCGGTTGGTACTTTCCATCTACTGTGCCTATCTATGAACTGTCTATGGTAGCCATTTGGTTGTAGCACAGAGGGGATAAAATCTGGTATTTCCGCATCCGTCACACGTATAAATTCGCCTTGTTCGTGTTAAGAGTATTCACTGGTGTTTGTCTCTGTTGGACACGTGTGAAGCTGCTGAAGTTTAAGTATTCACTGGACCACGTGGACACTTTGTAGCTATCTCTTCTAATCGAGCGACTTATGATTATGTCCAGTAATGGCAAACAGATGGTCTCAGATTCACATGTAACCTTCAGGTTAGGATGGTAACCACTTAGGCGTTGCACCAAGTTATGTTTCACTTGTTTAGATCGATTGAATATCAATGTGTCCTCGAAGTAGCGCCCGTAGTACGACAAGCATCCCATCTCCTCTGCACAAATTTTAGTGTGAAAAGGTCTGTCATGGTAGAACCTAGTGGGCTTCTCTTGGCTGCTTCATCTAGTCGACGACACGACTGCTGGAGAAAACGAAAACCGACATTCTCAGTACAGAGTAGCAAAGTATCTCCCACTATGTTGGTCGGACCTGGCGACCAAATTTGACTCATTTCAACGAGCTCACAAATCTAGTCAATCGTTTCGTGTAGCGGAACATTTATGAACAGTGACTGAACATCTACAGAACACCCAAGTTTGTTAGCAATATTGATTTCTTCCATTATTTTTCCATGATTTTGTTCATGATTTGAATCCTGCTCGCCTTCTTATTAGCTCTACGCGCTGATCGTAGAACTAGTGACCGCACGTCAAGCACGATCGAATGCACGTTTTGACAAATGGGCCGCAGTTCCAACGCATCGCATGCGGACATGTACCGACAACTTTTCCCGAGTGGTGCTTAAGCAACTCAAGCATCTCGGATCAAGAATTCAACTCCCCTTGTGACTCATGTCCATGGTACTGTGATTTATATTTCCGTGTTCTGCTGAAATCGCCCGCTAATTGAAATCTGCTGATGAACGCGCCTTCTAATGTTCTGATCACCGGTCAGCACGTTATTACCGTTAAATACAAATCAATACCGTTTCAACATAGTTTCTCGGTTAGGTAACTTTGTCTTTCCGAGCAGTGAACTCGAGTCCGTCGTTATGAAAAAGAGTTGGTAAGACATATTATTGACCACACTGGAAGCTGAAGCTGAAATGAAATGTTCAATTTGTAACCTCCAAAACCGTGACTTCGTTTATATCAAATCGTGAGCAAAATTATGTTCCCGAACAACGTTGTACACTAATCACATTTTGAAGACACGGATGCACACGTTGGAAATAGAAAAAGCCATACTCTAATTCAATGTTTACGAATGTGCAGCGCAGCCATCGAGACTACCGCGGACAAGCGGATCAGTTACAGTGAAAGGCAGATCATGCACAACCGCATGTCAATCAAACGGTCAGTTTGTTTGTTGGTCGACCGAAACCAACTGTGTAGATGTGCGTACTTCGGTCAGCGTTACCTAACGTGACAGCTTTGTAAAGTGATCTGCTGACCAAACTTGTTTCGTGAATGAGGGGACGGATTACTGTGGCTGTTAATCACCATGGATGTCTTTGTTGTGTTGTCATTATCACCGTCTCCTCTACAGTGATGAGATTTCAACCGTGATATGTAAACGGTTGTTCGCAAATTTGTTCGTACGTGTAGGCTAACTAAGCAGCCCTATTGATTTCGATCCGGATGTTGACTTCTAAACGTCTGTGCTTAGCTGGGCTCAATTTGTAAACCAAAGGGTAATATTAGTGAACCGTCGTATGTTTGCAATCAACACCGTCACTTGAAGCCAATCGATAAACAGACAATTGGACGAACGGTCGTTAATTAATCATACAATAATTTAACACTGAGTATAAAAATTAAACCAATTAATGGTACGACCTTAGCCATTTATACTGAAATAATATCCCAAAAGTACGGTCAAACCATTACTAAGTCCTAAAATTACCAGATGATTCAGCACAAAACTGACGAGAATTGCATGAGGGCCGACATCTGTCGATCGCTTTACACCCGATGAGTGAACCGGTTTTCTGGTTCAGCGTAAATATCAGCAAGTACCTTAAGATACACTGTTCTGGACACATATATGCGTTGTATTAAGTAGCAAACAGACCGCAACTAAACTCGAGTGAGTTCATTATTACAGTCAGCCTGAAATTCAAACGATTGGGCGGGTGCTACATGCTTATACTTTCTCCAGAATACCTATTAACCGATGTTAGGTTTCTTAAGCAGTCCGTTTTAAATAACACAAAGTTCCGGCTATTCACTCCTGATCCTTCGATGCAGAAGACTGTTGTGCGGACACCAAACAGCCTTTGGCTTTCACGCCACGTTAGTTACAAGCAAGGATAACAACTGCCCGTCTACTAATGATAATGTTTACAAAGATCTATGCAATACATAATTTTAATTAAGCCAGCAAACCTCTAAAAAAAACAAGTTTTGCATTATATACAGTCGTTCGTGGACCTTTTGGACCTTCGGCATAGCCTGGTACACATCTTGTCACCCGAGTAATTCAGTGAACGTAAATACTTCTCAGGTCCATTGACGAGTGGAATGTCATGTAATGTGTTATATTATCTTATAACAAGTGGCCAATTGCTTACTGAAATACCGTCACACATCGAACAGGATGCAGAATGCCGATGTGCTTTTCCATGAACACACGTGGAAGATGACGGTTGGTGACTATTTTTACTATTTTTATGTTACTCAAAACTAGCATCAAAAACATAATGCTGGATCGTAAGTTACAAAGGATACAACTTGGCCAACGCTTTGAATTATAAATTAATTGCTTATATGAACTTTTATCGTGCCTCACAAAAAAACAGACATAGTCTAATCTTACTACAGTTTGACGTATGAATGCGTATGCCTCATCTGCCTGCAAGAGGCAGTGTGTTAAACCTGTAAGCCACTCCTTTTCGAAAACCACAATCAGCAGCAAAGTTGATGGTCTGTTTGACATACTTGTCAATGGCGAGATATGTCGGTTGCTTTTGATGTTAGCAATCAAAGTCCCTTTGGCGTGTCTACATAAATTTGCAACCACATTACGGTTTGTCGCTATCCGTTGTCAGGAGGACGGACTGATGGTTGACCTCGAACCAGTAAACGTGTTAGCTGAACGTGTATTAGGAATACTGTCCAAATTTTTGACGACTAATCGCTGTACACTCAAACCAGACAACCTATACAATGAGTTGATTTATGTTACTTGGCCTCTGCGTGAATTTTACGACATGTTCGCTGCGAGAAACAATTTTACTGCTATCCAGACTGTCCGTAACCTCCAATGTCTGCGCCGTACATCGAGGTCCATTTCGTTACAGACTGTTCGTTTGCACCTTGCAGTTATTTCAAATAACGGATTGTGTCCAGTCAGAGTGACTTGTTCATTGTTCTAACTAGTCTATCTACCAGTATGAATATTTTTTGTCATCATTTCCGAATGTACTTCTTTAGAATGTAAACGACCACGTGCCACGATCAATTCCCAACTTTTATACTAGACTGACATAGTGGAAACATGTGAACAAAGAGCCTAGGCTATGTAAATTAACTTATTCATGAACCTCTTTTGTGATTCAACTGTTGTAGACTATCCTGTTCTCTAGCGGCTTAGTATACACACACTGAACTTCAGCATATTTTCAAAACGTTATCACCTATAGAAAATGTTTGCTTACTTCCAAATGTGACCAATTCATACACCGTGACTGACACAGTATTGAGAGCACCAAAAACTATCGCTTTTCGAAAAAGTTGCTGACCACGCGAACTACCAATCTATGAGATCAGTAAAACTCGAGACGAGAATATGGTTCTCAGAAAGTGTCATACAAAAGCTCTACGGAATACTCTGTGGGTGGCATGGTTTCAAAGGTTGTTTTCTTTTAAGAAAACATAAGATTTAGAAACTAATGTTGCGCCTTAAGAAATATGCGTCTGTGCAAATGAGCTACCCGTGGTGAAGACTACAATGTCTTGGTGATGCAAAAACCAGTGGGAAATCTAGGTAAGGCATCCTGACTTTTATATAAATAAAAGCCAGAATAAACCGGTTCCGTCAACTGAAGGGCACTGTTGAAGTAAGTAACTGTCGATCTAAACCTATCGGCCTACTTCATCCAGCAATACCATAGAAATTTGGAAATCTGTGCATACCAGTTGTACATCATGCAGTCATTTATGAAGCAGTTGACTACGGTTGTACAGAGGCTACTTGCATTATCGTAGAAGATAACGAGATTTTGTTTATTCACTTCACCCACTGACGTAAAGCAAACACGTAAGTGTAAAATGCGAGTGAAATCGGCATCAGAAACCGTTGTGACTGAGCCATACTTTAGAGCGGAAATATGGTTGGTTCAATGGCAGACAAACCGTCAGATCAGCAAGCTTTGTTGGTGGAATGGGTTAGCTTACATTTCAAACTTATTTGAAGAAAAGAGATCGGTCGTTATATTCGGTCCATAGAACATACAAACTGTTACTTCAGACTCTGTGAGGACAGATACACATTTATTTGTGTCTGCTGGAATGGTTGACGCTCGTGTCTTGACAAATTCGTGTTACGATGACGGAAAAGTTACCTAGAAGAAACATGACAGGGATTTTTGTTTTTAGAAAGTGCCAAATTTATCATTAGTTCATTTTGTTCACACACGTTAACATACTTTTAAATCTTTGCTTCGTTAATTTGATTTAGTGTAATTTCCTCTGAAATGCTCCTTACTGATCGAAAGGTGTCCAAAGGTAAGTTCTTAACTAATTAATGAGAGGAATATGCCCAGTGGTGCGAACTGTACATAACCATTTCCTTTTACAACCTGATAAAATATTCAAGCTGTTTTAAACGAATCGCATCAATGGTACGGTCATGTTGCCTGCCAAAAATGGTAGTACGGTATTCTGATAAAACAAATTCCATGTAATTTTTGACCATTAACCATCAATTGACGTTATAATCTGTAGCGAAACCCGAGCGAAAATATCACTTTCAATTTTATTTATTTATTTCCAGTTTTTATAATAAGACAATAAATAAAGGCAAAGACACAAGATGATGGTGTTCACTTGCCTTTTGATCGTACTGAACCGTGCATCGCGATATAGTTATTTTTGATACGGGTGAAAATGACCAGGATTGGTTATCATATACCAATTTCTCGTAATTTTCGTAGGTTAGCTGAAGTTCGAAGGCTAGTTTGACTTTTAACAGTAGTCTTGGATCAAACCACAACCTTGCAGGAATGGCGTCCAGCTTGCTGGTTCACTTTGAAAGGTGGATAAACGGAATTGTTCTGTCCACTTTCACCGAAAATTCGGTGAATAGAAACTTTTAGTTGGACTGAATATGCTAACCTCGTTGAAGTAAGTAAACGACGTTGACAGTTACAAGTTACTCTGGATGAACGTCTGGACACGAGTATTCGGTAATGCTTGTTAAAAGATTGCTCGAATTGTCGTTAAAATGCTCGTCTTAAACATCATTGTTGGAGCGCAGATTCAGATCCGAAAGAGCTTATGCACCATAGATTGACTCTAGTGCGCTCGAAACTGGAATCTTATGTTTCATTTCAAGGCGGATCTGTTGAAATGCTCATCTGAAGACAAAGCTTCAGCCGACTGTGGACGGTGTTTGATTTCTGACAATGTCACCCCTCGAGCTGTATTCACTACTTGTGAATTCGTTTGATCTTGTGACTGTTCTGCCAGGATGCACCCATGGAACCTCGCTGTTTGATGGATTTTTGAAAGCGCTGAACACAATAGGAAATACTGTTAGTCACGTTGTTGAAATTAAAACTATAGAAGACACAGAAGACTGTTAAAATGTGTAAAATATAAATAGTAATTTATTGCATACCATTTGGCTTGTATGGTCTCTACTCGGGCTTTCTGATTGCCTTTAGTCTGTTCTTCCTTTATGATTATTTTTCATTTATCAATCAGTGTCAAATACGATTTTCTTCCTTATTGCGTTTACCAATAGCTCATATGTGGATTATCAACCAAGACCATTGGTTGGTGTGTAACTCATATGAAGGCAATCATGTCAGAAGAAATAAACCTAACAACAAAATTATACATTTTTACGGCTACAAGAATGAGCAGTACAGATGATTCCGATCTACTGAACAGATTCGAATTGTTCATAAACTTTGCATTACATTCGTTAGGTTTTTATCTGCTCTGATTAATTTCTCATATGTTGCCCGTGTTTTGTTTGTCTAATTAATACTGATTCGGCATCTCGTAGGCTACTGTTAAAGTCAAAGGCAACCTGAGTCAGAATATCCCTGAATGTGAACCAAGGACTGAAAATGTGGGTAAAATATCGGCAACAATGTGGCTGTTATGCAAACGATATCGCAGAAGTCTTGCTCAACTGACCCCAACACCACAGTAATCGCATTCAAGTTGAAATTACTGATACTAGAGCACAGAACTACTCGATGAACTTCCACGTTTAATGTTACAATATGTGTTATGTGTAACGCTGTTGACTGTGGGAATTATTATTGTCTTGCCTTTTGGAATGAACTGATTTTGTTACAAAAACATATTCCGAGAAACTGGAAGAAGTCGTCTCTAAAGTAGCATTTAAAGTAATTGAGTTTAGTGCTATCACATTTAAGTTAAGATATTCATAGAATGTAAGCATGTACACGACTTGTACGAAACAACTTAGCTTACGAATGAGGAAAACAACCGTCCTATTTTCGTCCTATTGTCCGTAATTCAAGCACAGATATCTTATTAGTGTCCTTGCTGCAGTTCATAAGGACATGCCTGTGTGACTGTTGACTTCCACTCCTTGCAATATACGTTAGTCTAAGAACCAATGGCTGGTCTTATTCACAAAAAAAGTTACGTTTATCTTCCTTTATTTGTACCTGGTAATCCAAGAATTCGTTGGTGGATCCAGAGGTAGTCTGCTTTCATTGACTACTCTGATTGCAGGTTGTGAGTATGGCCTATTCATCCAGGCAGATTCCAGAACCAGGTTAACACAGGCTGTTCATGTGATAAGTAGGCATAAATAATTTACCTTCTTACAAAGATTGTACCCCTCCCAATTATGGAAGATATGCGTTCATCCAGATGAGTTAGAATACTACGCTATAAACGAACGGCTTGAGTTGACTACAAGAGTCATGACTTACATTGTGCATAGTTAAGTGGGTGTATCAGAATAAGGGTAGATTTGTGCATTTGGTGTGAATTAAGTACTTCCCACACAAACTTTAACCTTCAGAGAGCACCAATATTCTACATTTTGGAAAGTTCACTTGTCTTAAAACTCTGGGTGATTTAAGTGACACAGAAATTCTCTGGTTCACCTATACTGTCGTCAGTTCAGGTATACGGACTTGCCGTATATGAAGGCAAATCGTCGTTGCATGACAAATAATATCTTGAGAAAGCACTTGTGCACACTGAATGGTTGGACATTAGACGGCAGTCAGGTGGTATTGGAATTGTTAACTGCTGCACCCAGTCAACCGTCACTTGTCGAAGTTGGGCAACCGAGTTTCTGTTTCAAAGGTAGGGAGTCAGGGCAATCAGGTGCCCGATTGCATTTGGAGGCCCACATAACAATCTCATCATCCCACAGGTTAACAGAAAGATATTGGCCTGTGGTAGGGGTGCACATTTACACAGCTAATACCAAATATGTCGACAGTTCTGTTTGTGTCAATCCTGCAGACAAAACCGGGCCATCATTTGCCAGGCTTACTGATGGCATCCGCAGCTACCTGAGTTGGGAGTGGCCCATCCATGCATATGAGTCCAAACTTGGACTGGTGGACAAGATAAGTTTTGAGTGTCTCACTTAGAGTGACAGTTAATGCATTGTGTTAACTGTGTGTGACGTTTGAATATTCTTCAAGCTCTCAAGATGAGGGTTATTTTGCAGGAACCACGGACGGCTTTGTATGACTAGCTCGGGTCCATTGCAAAAACATTATACACGCCAAATGAGTGCTAATAACACATTCTCATAGAACTGAACTATAACCCTTGCATCTGTTTTTAATACCCGATACTGATCGACTTAAAATAAGATCGGCGATAACTGATTCCGATTATGTTAAACCAGACACGGCAATGTGGAAGCTATTCACGTAACAGGTTAGCACGACACGTTCCAATTTTAGTCGATGAACTGTGAGAGTAAAATGGAAAGGCAAACAGTTTACCTTGTATTCCTATATCTGTTTTCGACGTTGCAGACAAGTTCGACGTGACATTGGGAACATCAAAAATCAAAGGCTTTCTGTTAAGATATCAGTCACATTTCGTGTTAGTTGCGATAGAGTTACTCCTTCACCACGGGATGTTCGTAGGCTTCAATGTATAGTTGTCTACCCAACGTTAAATTGTGAAGACAAGACGTGTGAACGACGCAATGAACAGAGGTGAATGATATTTAGGATAACAAATTCTAAAACGGAAGATTAGGGAAGGGTACACAAAAGCAATAAGTGTTTGGGTGTAGAAGATCCAATAACACAAAGTCATGTGTCAAGTTGCCGTTGAGATTAAAAATTTCCAAGACTACTCAACATCATGATGCAGTACACGTGGATTTCTCGAAAATAAGGGCAGAGAAAATGAAACATACATTGACAAGATCGAAGGCGTGCAGTGGAGTTTGTGTCACTATCACTGAAAAACACGTGAATTGAGTGAGAGGTTTGGTTAAAAGAACAAATTACTATAGAAACTGTACGCAAGAGTTTGGTGCCTGACTACTTGACTAAGTTTAATTTATATTAACATGTCGAATAACTGTATGGATCGACATCACGTTTTAGTATGTGAGTGGAATCCACTACCATAAATAATTTGTAATATATATTCCAGTTCTATTCGATAAAAATGATCACAGCGTCCTCGACTCTCTAACTCACAGAGTAGCCGTGAAGTTTGGAAAAGCAGGCGCAAGGTAACCGCGGTCCCAAAATTTCAGCTAGCGGTAGCTGGAAGACGTAGGTATCGATTGCATCTTGATTAAAGTAAGGTGGCCGAACTCGGAGAAGTAGACGTGGTAAAAGTGTGGTCTTCCCAGCTCAGTTCCCTAGGCTAGGGGATTGGGTCGAATGACTAGGGTTTCAGGGTCAGGTTACACGGACCGTATACCTCGTAGCCTGGCGACGTCGAATGATCGTTGACAAGAGCTTGAACAATTTTGTTGGACGATTTTTCTCCCAAATTATGGGGACCGGACACTTAGATGTGGTCTTTCGAACGATATTTGGACCGCTGGATTGAGCAGGTTCAAAAGAACGAACACTGGAGTTTAAACAAGAATACTCCAAGGAGGGTCAACGTTACAGAAGGGACAATGATAGTACCTAAATCTCAAAAGTACACTGCAACCATTTTGATGAACAACGTTTGTGTATTAAAAACAACACAAAGTTGAATGCCGAATTTCCGCTACATTTCTGAACTGTGGTAAGACAACTGAACCAGCAGATGAACTATGTTTAATACTTGGGGAAAAAAATGCACAAATTACTAGTTCAAAGACGACCAACAGAAAGTTAGAAGGGAAGAAATTGACGCAAACGTTGTTGCACTAATTTTTCCAAAGAAAACAAGGAGTTAAGTAGAAAATCAACCTTTGTATCAAGATACCCCTGAATTTAATCATCTTTCGTGTGAACGTTAGGCAAAACGAACACAGTGTGCACTTACTTAGGTAGAGCGTTTGTAGCACAGTCGAAGCGTAATAATATTAAGATATAAACATTAGAAGTGAACAAAAGTCACACACAGATCTGGGAAGAGAACAGTAAAGAAATAGAAGAAGAAAAACCTCAAACTACATGCAAAAGTAAAAATCGGGTGACACTAACCGAAGATTCACCAAATTGCCTGAGTCGCCGTAAAACAATGTGAAAGTTCAACCAGCACTAACCATGGTGCGAATGCAGCTGCACCAAGAGTAGCTCAAGAGTGAGGAAATTTAATGATCATTAACTGCACTAATTCGTGGAAATCTAAACCAGCTGTAATTCACTCGATCTAGTCTGAACAGGTCATCAGTTTTATCAACCACCGGGTGCACTAACAACTGGTGACTGTCCCTGTTGTATAATAACGGGGGTATTTGAATGGCGGGCAAGGCACACATGAAAGAACGCACGTAAGTTCCGCACATATCGTTCCAGTGGATCACATTTGCGAACTGACACATCCAAATATACCGCGAGAAAGTAGTATGGTACAATTTACAATCGTTGGTTGGGACAACCATAAAATGAACGAGATTATTACACCAAGGCATCGCAACTCGATCTAGCTGAACGTGTGATGGTGGTTGATGAGTTGGTTTATTGAAAAACCCATGAGAAGATGAGCCATGTACACCACGATATTAACTCCTATCTTACAGGATAGGATTGAGATAACCATGAAAGTTCCACAGGTATTCACAGTCGTCTATAGACGATGTCTGCTGGATCTCATTCTGTTGAACTTTTATGATGAACTGCTACGATATAGTGAGAACCTTGTGATCGTAATTGTGGTCATTGTCCACAACAGTGATCAGGAGACCCGGGTTAGAGAAACTGATCAGGTTAGATGCCAGCTCAGACGAAAGAGTTGGCAACCATTACACGGGACAATTCTCCATGCCGTATCATGTGTTTGACGGTGAAATGGCCTAGTGATCAAAACCCTGCTGATCGTGCCAAATTCTCCATGTTCCAAAAAGTTTCTCTCAAAGTTTGGGCGAGTCGGATGACTAAAATAAAACATCGTACACTCATTGATTCTTTAAAGTTGGATTGGACGCAGAACGCTGCCACGTAAAACAGAGCACAGGTTGTTTTACTGTGTCGAAGGATACATTTCGGCTGCAACCTGAAGGATATCAGCGCATGAGCTAATGCTAGTATATTAATTGGCACTTAATACTTCACTGTCATTTCACATCCTTGTTTAACATATGGGATCAGAACTTACTGTGTGTTACTATGTTCAAAATTAAGCCTCCATATCCATTCTTTATCCACCACGTCCACATTCTTATGCACCGAAACTGTTTACCACTATTCAGTGTCCGTAGCTAAGTAGGTGTTTGTGACGTCGAGTAGATCTATCAACATGCAGGAACGGGTATTCGATGTGCCAATATACAACACTCCTGAGGATGGCCACTCGAGATGATTGAAACGCAGAGTGTTACAACTTCCTAGCTGTCTGTTCCTAAGTCAAAGTTACTGGACAATTTCGATGGTCCTTGTCTATCCCGATAGAATTTGTCTGACAGGCTATTAGGTATGGTTTTAGTTAAAATTTTTGTTTATACTGAGAAATCAGATGTTGACATTACTTAGAAGAACCAGGGCATACTACTGTAACGTTTTGCACACTATTTTTTATTTCAAAATTCTGATTGTTATTCACACTTTTCACTTTCCTCAACTTCACGTACACAACCAACGTTTAAACCAACTTAATCGAACTAATCGATAATCAGTAAATACAACTCACCCACTTCTCGGTTCGCGAGCCTTGCGTTCTCTCTGCGTTCGGGTCGCTGGTGCACGGAATTTTGGAGAGTTAGAAGCTCACGGAATCAAACGACTATTGCGGCAAAGTTCCTTAGTTATCTATCATTGGAATTACCTCAGTTGTTGACCTCCAAGATTAATTAGGAACGACACGACGGATTGTATCTGTAGGATACTGCATTTGATGTAGTGGAATTCTAAATCAAATCACTTTAACGAATTATTGTGAGTTGATCGTTTCCATTTTTATCACCTTTTTGATCTCGTGTTCATACGTGAATTTTGTATAGTGATTAGATCCACTACACTACCGGTTGTGAACTTGAAAAATTATCTTTGAGAAAACGAAATATTTCAGCATTCACAGCGTTTTTACTTGTGCATGCCTTCGATATCTTGATCAGAAGCGAATAAAAATAGAGGTATCTTTTTGGTAAAAGTCAGCCG
This sequence comes from Paragonimus skrjabini miyazakii, assembly GCA_014338405.1. NCBI lineage: Eukaryota > Metazoa > Platyhelminthes > Trematoda > Plagiorchiida > Troglotrematidae > Paragonimus > Paragonimus skrjabini miyazakii. Next base: position 308,282 of record JTDE01000181.1, on the reverse strand, counting down.
GAAGGGTATTCTGTGTCAGGAATGGAAACTTAACGTAGTACTCAGTTTTAATCGTCTTGCAAGGGCTTCTCTTGTTTCATATCTTCTTCACATGGAGTATAGAAACATACACTGCAACATTCTGTATCTAATTTCTTTCCTATTCATTTCTGATAATATGTTCAACCTGGTTCTTGTTGTTCTACAGCCAATCTTAGTCGTCCTTTTGGGGTTGCTAGGAGCTTCGGTAATCATGCAGAGAAGGGGACTTTAAAGTACCAAATTGCGCCATCCCGCGTCCATTATTGAGAAATATTTGTGGTACTCGTCGATAAATTTTAAAGTTAGACAGTAAAGTTGGCAGGGGTAGCCGCCATCTGTTAGACCGCTCGGGTAATGCACATGAGGTATGTGGATGCCGAGCCCAATGACAAATTTGTAACGTCTTTCGGTTACCAGATAAGGGGTAAAGAAATTGTGGTTTGTCATTTAGCTTGATGAGGGTCAATCACATGGTCAGACGTGAAACGGTGACTGGACGAACGACCTGTAACCCTCACAAATGAAGTATACAAACGGTACCAAACCACCAGCAACAGTAGAAGGTGTCATCACTCAGACGGTGCTGACGAATAGTCCGCCAGTTCAAGTATGAAAAAGCGCAACGTGCCTCGTCACGTCAGACGCAATTCAAGGCTTGGTAAGTTGGTTATCATCAGACTGTTAAAATCCTTCAGGCTGATACACAAACTAGCGGAAAAGTTTAATGAAACGCTTCCGTTTTCTGACAAGACAAAATGACATCCAGCAGAGTTTGCAGGTAGGTGTTGATAGAGCCCAAAACCACTCCTTTTAAACTTAGACTTAAGTCATGTAACAATGAGAGGAGTCAAAATTACTGCGTCCGTTGAGCATTAGGTTAGTTAGACAAACCGTTAAAATTCCATGTTCGCAGGCTGAAATTATGTCCTCACAGACAGCAGTCTAGTAATAAGTGTGTGCACCCTTTGGTGAAACCCGGTTACGTACATTCATTGTAACGGATTCTATTTATGGTCTGTTATTGAGGTGAGTGGCTCATTCGGGATGTGACCTGCGGGTCACAGTTGTTTACGGACATCCCCTAAAGATTCACTAACGAGTCTTGGTCTAATGATCGGCCACGCCCTCACATATGCAAAGCAATCAAACTATAGTCGTTCGACGGTGTGTTTTTGTCACCATACTGGCAGGAAGTTGTACGGCCTAAAACAAATAATCGTTTTGTCAAATAAAACGAAAACTGACTGGCACGAATCAGTCGCTTCAGTAGTGTACAAATGAGAAATTGATCGTCGAAAATGCAATGTGACTTACCGGCAGACTAATGCACAGTCTTGCTCTGAATAATATTGCGCCACTACTAGGTCATTGATAAAAGCAAATTGCTCACTGTGGATTATCGACTATGATGTTTCGTTGTGACGGAAACAAAATAATCGTTAGAAGGTTTTCCTTCTGTTTACAAAAGTTTTCTTTTCTTTTAAAGAGGGTTACGTACATGTTGCTCATTCCCGGAATAGGAGGATTTAGTAAGGCTGTCTGAGTTTTTCACCAGGTTTCATTAAGTCGCATGGCTGTTTTCAATAAACCAACTCATCAACCACCATCACACGTTCAGCTAGATCGAGTTGCGATGTCTCGATCTAATAATCTCGTTCATTTTATGGTTGTCTCAACCAACGATTGTAAATTGTACCATACCACTTTCTCGCGGTATATTTGGATGTAAGTTTGTGAGTGTGATCCACTGGAACGAAATGTGCAGAACTTACGTGCGTTCTTTCATGTGTGCCTTGCCCACAGATCAGATGATTCTGTTTCTCCCTACATCCCCATGTCCTGTAGATGCCAGTATGCTGGTGAACTGGATATTTGGCTTGCACTGACTAAACGAAGAGAATTTCACCACTTCAATAGACTAATTACGTGAATATACAGTGGACGACCCCGCGGTGGCCGTTCTGGAGCACAGTTGACTTGTATACTACGTTTGTGTGTGGAGTTTCAAGGGGTTTACACGCATGTGGTGACCTTGTTGTCGTGTTGTGGCCATTTTTCCAATTTCGATCATTGACTCACCCAAGACATCTTAGTGCCAATGATGTAAATACTTGACTTAATTTCAGGTGGTTGACAAAGAAGGTCGGATGCCGTGTTGCGTTGCTGCAAAATTTTGCTTACATCTTGGGCGGCAGTTTTGTTTTGTGAGGGAATGTGCACGAACACACAGGTCATAGACTAAGTTACAGATTGTGAGCGTGGCGTCATTCTGAACTTCTGCGCATAAAACACTGCTGGGTTCTGTAAGGAAACACACTATTAATCGTAGGATTTCGCCCTCCTAGTTGTGAACACTCAATGATTGTCATTTGAACGACCTCAGCAAAATTGCCACAGCTTGTCCTCTTCGTGGGAGGTCGGCGACGGGTATCCGATAACAGCAGGCGTCGACAGCAGCAGACTGTCATTCGCAACCTTGCTCCTAATCGTTTTGCTCAGCATGCTACAGTAGAATGTAAGCAGGCGGACTCCTCCTTCGTCACGGTGTAGCTTGCCTTGATTATGTCAAAGTCAGCAGAGGATTATACGCTTGATCTAATCCACTTACTAACGCATCCATACACGTGGTCATAGTTCGCAGAGTTGTGCCTCATTTTGTTATCGAACCGTGTGGAAGTGTAGGCTAATTTCTGTGTGTGGTCATTCCTTACGTTTGACATGCTCGCAAGACTTTAAGGTCGGATAAAACAGACGCTGAAATTGCCCGTACACATCTGTGGTTCGGCTTCTGCCTACTCCTGTTGCTTCCGATAAAGTGGGTGAGGTTTTGTGCGTATTTACTTATGTGTAAGTAGCTGGGAACCCAGAGGGCATACGTGTGTTTGACATTTCATTTTCACTGTCCAGTAGACACACCCAGCCTTTATCATAGTGACATTAGGACACATTGGGAAAAGCTTAAAATATGCCCTCTGAAGTAAAACATTAGTAATTTAAGACGAATGGTGTATTTCTTGATCATCCGGTGGTCTGGTTCTTTGGTGTATCTATTAGTCCTCGTACATGAACCCCATTGCACAAAAAATTTCAGTACATTTGAGTTTGGAAATGTTAAGTTAGAACTTAAGTGTGATGATCCTCCTTCGAAAGAACATCTGTGAGGCCGTAGAAGAGACTCAGCTAAGAAAGGAACCATTCATCTGATTTGCAAAGCAAATTGAGCCATTTTGTATACATGGTTATTTTGACTGTAAAAGGATCTATTGTCATTTGCTATATCTTTTGAACAGTGCTGTTCTATGGGTTTCCATCTCAAGCATGCTGTCTGAAGTAAAATTGAGGATGAACACTGACAGCTGTTAATGTACTTTCACATAATCTTCGGGAGAGTAAGCCAGGTTTTCTAGTTTGCAACTTCACGTTCAATATCTCTTATTATCTACCCTAAGTCAACAATTAAAGTATAGGACAAGATATGTTGCTGATCTGTACACTCGTCAGTTGTTCGCACTGCCAACAGTGGGGACACTGTGCCGCAGTGGTAATCCTGGATCTGTCTATTTGCATTATACACGCTGTTTGGTACCAAATTTTCAAAAAGGCTAAAGGGTCTCAGACGAAATAATGCTGCTCTAAACACGCTTCGTTTACATCAACATATTTGTCAACTGGATCTGCGATCAGTTTTAAAGACATTCCAATTCTGTTGCCATCACCAAGACGGGAAATCTGGATGTCCTCGCCGAACTTCCGTGTCAGAGTTGGAACTCATAACTGAAGTCACTTTATAACTTCTGTGTCCATGGGCTGAAACTTTACTGTTGTGTATGGCAGTAGGAAGACTCGTTTTCGCCGCAAAGGTGAACTTTAGGGGTTATCCAACTACAGGATGAGCACCATTTTCTCAACACGAAATGGTTGTTTAATTCCGAGTTACTTTTCCAGTTATTCTTGTTTGAACTTTATTCCGTCCCGAGCTGTTTTTTTAAAGCAAAGCCAAAACACTTGGGAGCATTCTTTTTTCAATTATGACCGCATACATTTTGTTACATGCAGTAAGACAGCACAACAGTGTTCTCATTCTGTGTTTTCTTGCCTCCTGCACAAACGCGTCTTATGAAATTCTAACTCAACGGGAGAAGGAAAAACTCACTGACTCATCAGTGATATATGTATTTTTGTTTATAGTTGGAATATTAGGTGTTCATATTTTTAATAAGTCTCGCAATGTTAATGTTGAGACTGAGGCCGTTTCAACACTGTCTTTCTGAGATTAGTTTGTGACGTCGTTGCAACTTGTGATACAAGCACTCAGGCAATCAAACGCTGAATCCCCTCCTCACGCACATGTACTCACTGCCGCTTTGCTTTTCAGCACTTCCTTATTAATTTTTCTAATGTGCATTGATGGTATCACACGACTGGAAGATTTCCGTCCTTCCATTGCTCTTATGATGCGTCCTTTGACTTTAACCTATTGTGCATTTGCGTCATGCTGACGTCCAATGTTGCAAAAATTTCACTGTTTTTCATCTTTATTTATTTATTTTCAGAAACTTCACCCATCCTCTATATGACAAAAAACGTTTCATGTCGTAGTTAGTAGTGGAGATCTTTTCAAATCGCACAGGGTAGTTATGAGTGTACTCTTATGAACTCACCAGAATAAGCTGACAGTCAGTGGTTGTAGGATCTGTCAAGATTCACTGCTATATGCAGTCTATCGGGGCGGTTGTAAACCTCTTGATTCAGGGCAGAACAAGACGGAATGTTGAAGGTTTACTCAGATAAAACTGGTTCTGTACATAAATAAGCAACGGTTAGCAAATTATACAACTTACAATCAAGTGAACTCTGTGCACGAAATTTAACCGTCAGCAAATATCACCCAATAACACGGTAGCGTAAACAGTTCAATGCGGCGGTACAAAACAAACAAAGTGCGAGTTCAAGGGGAAGTTCGTAGTGTCGATGCAGAGTTGGTTACGTGTAATAATGCAAGAAACGTTCAGCCTGTAATTAATGTAATCAATACAGGGGGATATATGTATAGGACCTACATTACGATAGTTTGGCCAATGGGGTATAGGTATGGGGATCAGTTGAGATTGGCAATGTGCACACGGCCGGTAGTGGACAGTTAGTCGAGCGGTAGCGTCGTTGAGTGGGATGTGGCGGTTCCGTGGTTGGATCCTCCAGCCGGCGTTGTGCCATCCAACTATCAGTTTGAGTTGGAGTGATCTGAACACAACTTCCATTGATTCTGGCCAGAATCAACAGTGGTTTTAATTGAAATAGTCTGATCTACTCTACTGGTGTCACTGAGATGGATGGTACGGACCTGCGTCGTTAATCAGAGTTCGTCTTGGTTGCATATTCTGGTTTCACATGATCGCCAGTTCAAACAGGGGAGCATGCTCCACTCGGTGAATTTATGCTGTTCCAATGCGTTGTCATTTCACTTCGAAAAATCAAAGTTTCAGTATCTACATGGACACTATCAACATACAAGTAAATGTTGAAGCAATATGAGTAGTTTGCCGGCGATATCCCGAGCGATCTTCACGTACTGTCCCAGGCAAAATGAAGGCCATTCCTTCTGGGAAGTCTTTCTCTCGGAGAGGTTAGCCTTAAAAATGAATGGAAGATATAGGCAAGGGACAGCTTGGTATCCATAACAACCCCCACCCACCAGTCATGTACCTAGGGTCCACTTCCACCAGTTAGACTTGCTATAAGTTCACTGGTAAGATTACAGAAAAGACAGACATTTGGTGATCAACTGAGAGGTCGGAAGTGGACTAGCGAGTTAAGAGTTCAAAGCAGAAAGTTAAATGGAGGATTATACTTTTGGAATCTACTGAATGAAAGATTCAATGTTGCTGTGCATTTCTAGCGTATTGGATCATCACCTTGGCTACGCGCTCAGTCGCCTGACTCAAGACCGAGAAGTGAGAAGAGACGCGGCGGCACTGTTTATTGGACGAGCGAGACAAAACAAGGCCACAAAGCTCTAAATTTATAGGACAAAACGATTACCATAGGTGGCCGACAGACATAAAGCGAATCAAATGAAGCAGTCATATATGGCAATCAGGGAGTTAGAACAAGTCACATTACAGGGGGCGTCAGAAGGCAACGCGAGAAAAAAACAGTCCAGATAGCGCGCAGGCGTTTGACAGTCCACCTGCAGTCTGATTGACTGAGTGGGACCATACTACCACCCACGACCATACCATCCGAGCTGAGCCGGCCGATCGATGTGGCGTGACGCGTCCTGGCTGTCTCGTTAGGAGATGCGCCTCCTAACATAACGTCATAAGATGATATTGATTCGGTTCAGAGATAGGTTGCTATCCGGTTGAGTACAAAAGGTAAACTGAAGTATACTACTTATCAGTAACTCAGTGAAGTATAATGATCAAAACCTGATGTGAGTTCATTTGCCCGCAAAATAGTTCTGACGGAAATACCGACTAGTCCAAAGTGTTAGTCCTGGCCAGCCGAAGCATCCGCATAAATGTTCAAGTTTTCTCAAAGTACTGACAGTCCACTTGATCACTTGAGTCTAGTCTAATAAAATACTTTCGAGATCACATAGATTGAGCAGTTTTTGGGATTAAGGACTTGCATGACTTACCTCATCTGAAAATGAAGTTTTCGAAGACCCGGCAGCTGAGAAAACAAAGAAGGTACCGCGAAGCTTTAATGCAATGGACAACGAAAAATCGGTACGGTAATTTTTTTAAAAAGTGGATCCTCTAGATTTCTCTACTTACGAAAATAAATTTGTTTGTTCGTGCTGACTGTACTGGAATTTTTGTTGAAGAATGTACACATCGCCTGGGATTTGCTGTTCAGTCAGATAATTTGGCGTGAATCGTATGACAGTCAGCTGGGGTACGAATATTCGAGACTCGCTTACGGTCATCATTATAGTTAAATGCAAGAGCCATCTATTTCTGCATGTGATTGGTCCCGAGTAAGGAATGCCAGCTGCTCCTGTGAGATTGTCGTAAGTGCAACTTTTGACTAAGGTTTTATATCGCTTCTCGCTTTAAATTAGGGTAGCTGTTATGCTGTTTGAGAATCTACTTCTGTAGGCTTGTGTTTGGTCAACTGTGAAGTAAGTTCATGAACACTAAAAGCTATGTGGATCTGTAACGGTATTTCCTAGAACTTAATTATACATTTCAGTCGAATGATGTACACATCTATTCTTCGACAAAACACAAACCTACCTGTTCGTTTATCAATCTTTCCTTGATGAATTATTTGAATCCGGTATTGTAAGCTCAACAAAGTAATCTGTTTGCAGTGCAAAACCTTTGGTTATTGTCGACACCGGTATCGTATTTTATGATGTCGTTTCGGATTTGTCAGATAAACTACCTTCTTTCGTTGTCTCTTTGTCGTATCTACTAGTAACATCAGTGAAGTTTTCAGTAAGTTGTATCCAATGTCTACAAAAGGATTCAGACTAATTCACAATTAACAGGGGAAGTCACTGAATTCACCAAGCTCCGAAAAAGTTCATCTGTTTTCTTATAGTTTGCTGCAACCATCATGCACCAGACAATTAGAGGCTTGCTAGCAAAATATTAGGACTCAATAGTTTTAAGAACACGACTGGATACAGAGTTTGCTTTTTCCAAATCACTAGCGGTGACAGTTTTTAGCCGTTAGCATTGTAGCGTAGTATCATAATGAGACGGTGTTTGGAACATTTGCCTTTGTAGCACAGATTGCACTTCACTGTCAGATTTTCCCGCTAATCTTTGCAAAAGAAATGCATTGTCTCCTCATTGTCGAGTACGTCATTAATCGCATAACTCACATGCGGTGATTTCAGTCGATTAGTTCATTTATCCACTTTTCCCCTCATCACTTTGTTCGTCACGCCTTTTAGTAAACATCGTCTGATTTTGTGTCTTGATCTGAATCTCAATTACCACGTACTATTGTTCTTAACGTTGGTGCACTGCTAGTAACTTTTCATTGTAGCACTGCTTTAGTGATGGATCTGTTTGTCAAAAGGAGATGCAACAATCATTCACGTCTAGAAGTTCACATGTTCGCCAGTAGGTATTCATCATATTTGTCTTTGTTCGCAACTTCCTTCAACAGGCAGTCAACTACTAACTCACTATTGATCACACTGTGATAAAGCCACATGTTGGTATTTATAACCTTGACAAGTTGTCACATAAAAATGTGTTTCCCTTCAACCTTGACTTTTTCACTCGAAGACTATGCTACTCTGGTACATAAAAAAATATTCAGTGTTGCAGATATGTTGTTCTCAACGTCGGTGAGCCGTATGAATCAAGAAGGGGTTCAGTTTTCAATACAATCTCAAGGACAAATTGGACAAAGGCTACTTATCTGGCTCAGCAATTGACTAGTATATAATGCGCTGACTAAACTCATGAAATGTACGTTTTACGGTATCCGTGGTCTACTGGAGTATTGATGAATATTGCTGTTTCATTCAGCTAACATAGTTAGTGTAGCCGTACAAATGATTTTCATTCTACTAGCGACCAAACTAGAATTCAGCACCTGGAGATTAACATAAACGAAGTTTTACTCACAATTTAAGTTTTATCTTGCTTCTGATTCCAGTGTATACAGCTGCGTTTCAGAATGTCTCTCACAGACTGCCGACCTTGTCTGGTGGGACAATAATTCTCGTCATCAAGCTTCAGTGATAACATTCTGAATTACAAGCTTCCCTGATCACAGGATTATCGATTGGATAGAACAGAGTGATTCTGTTCAGTTTCCTTTCGAAATGATCGGGCAAGCTGAACACTAATCATACAAGGTTGTGGTTGAGCGTTTGTATTTGATTATTCGGTTATGTCTGTTGTGAGGTTACTGGTGTTGTGGTTAACACGCTAGTCTCACAAGCACGGGGACAAGGATATGCACTACTGATGAGCTTTAATAAGAGCGAAACTCGAATCTAGTGCATCCTTTCGGGATGGGGTAGCCGAAAGCGAAGGCTGCGATCAAGTGTGGGTGGTGTTCAATTTTTAAGTAACCTAAATCTCCGAACTATCACTAATGAACCAGCAATGCCTCCAATTTAGAGATTTTTCTTCTCGGGATTGTCTGTTAGAAGACCATTGTTTTGTTTCCTACCATAACTGATCCGTTCGACTCAGTCAGTGCAGTTTCGGATTGATGCGTCTTACTTTTATTTCGTGGCTGTCGAAAACCATCTTTTGTTCCTCGAATTTACACGTTTTGCCTGTTATTGCATTCACCCTTTTTGACCCAGATGCCCAGAACTGCTAGAAGTCTTGCTAAACATTTTGAGTTTGTGAATATCGATACTTTATTCAAATTTCATTGTGCCTGTTCAATTTAATGTTTTCAGGTAATTTGTCAGCACATATTGTATTATATTCACTAAGTATCCTTTTCATAGAGCGGTCAGGTATTTTGTCACTGTTTCATACACAAAGCCTTACTTTCTCCAAACTTGTTTTTCCATGTGCTTAGTTATTTGTTGATAAATTTAAAAAAGTCTGTTTTCGTTGCATGTGAGGCTTATTCTTCTCAGTCATTTGAAAATCGTACAGTTAGACATATTTGTGGTCAGCGAATATGCAATGATAACCTCAGATTTATTCATTAAATGAAACAAAAGATTATTTATTTATTTATTTGTTTTCAGATAAGTTTATACTTGTGGGTGTTTTGTGCCTAGCACGAAAACCTTACGAAGCTCGTACATGGGGACCATTTGGCATCCTATACGGTCATAGAATAATCGCAGTGGTTGGTTTGATTAATTTACAAAAGCTCCTATCGATATTGTCTGATAGTTTTCGCCTACAAACTACTTAAAATACTCCACAATGTATTGTCGCTTTCAATTGAATTGTCGGTCAGTGTATTCAATATGGTTTGTGCTGTGGAAAATCGGGAATTGCAGGATATAAATAACAATACGGACGCTGCTTTAACCTAGCTCTCAAAATGCTTGTACAGAGCACATACAATTGCATCAATAATCAACCATGAGGAAATGATCTAGCAGTCTACTTTCAAGGCAAGAAGAGCTAAGTAACAGATCTGGCAGTCTTGCGATTGTTCAAGATAGTGCTTTCGTTTTCGATTCGGTTAAGTTCAGTTAATAACCAAACACTTGGACCTGGCGGAAATCAGTGGTACGTTCTCTAATGATGTTCGTTTTTGACGAACGATGGTTAGAGTGTCCATAGCCTCGTTGTTTTCCTTAACTTTGAAATACATCAGCGATGTCGGTAAAAAATCTGTCGTTTCTGACGGCTATGCTCGTCAAACTTTCCTATAGTTGCGAGTTCGGGGGCTGGTCATCTCGACCATTTCTATCCATGGTGGGAAGCCTGTAAATGTTTGGCTCGTATGCAACCTTGTATGTCACATGGCGGCGACCAGCTTGTGATGCACGAGATTGGCGTTTAATTTGGCTTAGCCCCTCTCCACTCTGTTTCACTGTAGTAAGGCATACGTTCTGGACCTTAATATGACAACCAGTACTACGTATGGAGCTAGAATATTTTGATTACTGATGATATTTTGTCAACATTGCGAAACAAACTCACAAAGGATATCGTCGTAGCAAGCACAAAACCAACATCTTGTCTCCCTTCGTGTACTGATGTTTCACAGTTATTAAGTCAATGCTATTTTTACACTTACTCCAAACCAAGGCCCAACTAAACAACCGCTAACCACAGTCAACTGTCTTTGTGAACATACTACTCTCCAGATTATCTGTTAGAATTTTGGGCTCCCGAGTTCATCAGAATTTATTCATCTCAGTTTCTCACCAACTGGGAATATGCTCTGTTTTGTTAGAGGCTATTTTAGTCAGATTAATCCCTATCCGGTTCGGTAGTGGACTTTTCAAAAAGCGTTTCTGCGTGCCAGTGTAGGATGTATACCCAAGCATCATTATCAAAAATCGGTGTAAATGCCGCTCGATAAAAGGCGTATTCAATAGATTCGTGCGTTTGAATACACTTTTCCTGAATGAAAGCAGTACGAGGGCAATTGAACAAAGTCTATTTGATCCAATGACGCGAATAGCCTGCATTGAAAAAGTGGATTCAAAAATCACATCACTAACCAAAATAAAACCTAGGGCTAATGGTGTTTGGTATTTCTTCTTCTTCAAAAAGAGCAACATCTACCTATCAAAGCTGGCGCGGTTGTTGACAGTCAGATGAGAAGCATGGATCATCCAACGGTTAACCTCTCCTCGCCTTAGTGATTTCCGTCGGAAGTAAAGTCAAAGGAAAACGTCGGTGAGTCATTTAATACATGGTTAACTATAAACCGTGCTGTCGGTTGCTGTAAGCTAGCTACAGGTCGATAAACCTACGATCTACAAAAGCAATACTAATCATTTGTCACCAGTCAACCACGTGCCACCCAAAACAGTTAACTCTGGCCTTGAAATAGTGAACAGTTCTGGGTGACCGCTTTCTTTTTGTTACATATATTTCATAGGGTTTCCATGTTTTTCATACGGGAAACTGCATTAAAGTATACGTCTAATCATTTTATGAAGCCTTCTACAACCGAATAGGGTCAACATCGACTTCAGACGAGAAACTGTCGGCTATTTTCATTTGAAGCTTTTATATTGTCTCCACGAATTTTTAGAATGTGGTATGATAAAGGGATGAACTCTCAGGTGGGTACTTTCTCCTGAGACGAACGAGTCGAATATTGAATACCGAATGAATCAAGACTTGTAGAAATATCCCAAGGCCGTGCAATTTATTATAGCGGTTTCCTTAATTGGAGCGCAAAACAACTTTAAACTTTAGTATGTAAAGCATTTCGGAGCAAGTCACTCAATAAAATTGGTCACCTCCGCTTCGATCGCTTGAAAACACGTTTGTTGTGAATGACATTGGTTGACAGGTTTTCTTTTTAAAGCACGATGTGTAACAGTCATTTTGGTAGTTGAGATATTTTAAAGTAACATGTTTCCTGATTCAGATCTAACTGTCCAATGATGACCCCCGACATTCTAGTTTCACATCTACAGGAATACACACAATTACATTCGAATCCGTCCTCGGTAAGTGGTCTCAGGTGACAGCGAAATAAGACTCACTCGATGAAACAAATTACTGCACGTTAAATGAAGGCTAACACAAACCTCAGTTCGATTCATTTATCGGTCAACTTGTTTCGGTTTTTAAAGGCTGCTATCGGTTATCGTTTTCATTTATTCCCAGTTGGTCTGGCGGTTCGGTGTCAAAGTGATGCATACATTCTGTGAAATGACCGCATACAAACCAACTTGATGTTCTACAGGTAGCGGGGATCGTTTTGACAACCAATTTGCGACGTATGTGCAAATACTTGTATCTTTGCAGGGTTGGCAATAGCAATCACATTAATCAAACAACATGCATCAACATATGTCCGAAACTTTTCACCCGAGGTAAGTAAACTGCTAAAACACATACACACATTGTCACCCAATAGAGTTCGAAAAAGAACCAGTTCCTATGTATGCGAAATGTCAGAAGCGCCACACACACCGGTGCGGTAGGAGTAGCTGTCCCTGAGACCAATGGTCACTTGGGGGGGCTGTCATTCGAATGGCGTCACGGTCGATACGGTATCCATTTCGCCAATAATATAAATAACCGTCAAGTCTACCAACGCAGCTGATAACGCGTGTGAGTGCACAAACAACAACTTGTGTGTGACCTTTTGCTGCCGATTTTTTATCTGTGCACACACAAACTTGTGCATCTATATATCCTGTGTTATTCAGATGACTCTTCGGGACGAGTGTAGCGTGAATGCATTAGTATCTATGGCTTCATGCTGTCCACCAAATGCCATCGAAGAATACAATCGTAGTTGCCACTATCCTGCTTTGCAGTGGGTTAATTTTGGTGAGAACCCATCTGGAGTGTTATGCTTCGACACAAAAATTGTCAAGCTTATCGGAAAACACACTTTGTAATGGTGGTTACCTAAATCACTTCAGTGACCGCTGTTTTGAAGTAGTTGCTTGGACCAAGAAAGATAGGATTTAGCAGAAACAGGTAGGTTAGGAAAGTAAAGCCAATCTGTACAAATGTTCTGCTCACAAATTGATTACTTCTTCGCAATGACACAGACACATTTCAAAGAACAAAGCAGCGGCTGAAACACAGTAAAGTTATAAATTAAGGGATCGGTAGACTGGTAGCAATGATAAGATGAGTGGATGATTTCACTCACACGATCCACTGAACGGAAATTTATTTTTGAAAACGTTTTCACACCGTTCCTTTCACATGTGACATCATCTACTACCATTCGAATATATCTGCTTACTAGTTGAATGCATTTAGTAGTCTGCTAGTAGTTATTTGTGTGCAGCACATTCGAGCTCACAGGTGGTGAGAACAGTTTGGAATGCTGTGTACAATTTTTGTAAATCCAAACGGGTTGTTTAACAAACTAGGTAGTAGAAATGAGAATTCTATCATAAAATCTATCGTAACTTGGATGTAGTTGTTTCTATACTTCAAGTCTCGAAATGTACTGCCGTGTCTGAGTTACTAATAACCATCACTAGAGGGCTAAGCATGCAACCTACATACCATGAATTACAACACAATTCAATAAATAGCAGTGTCCATAGGATGGTTGACTAAAGTTTCGGTTGTTAAGACCGATCAGCTGATCCTTATCGCTTAATTATTGCCGACAAGAACAAAACCTGTATTATACTGTAAAGTCCATTAAATGATAAGTTTCCTTAATAACAGCATTATGCTAATAACTGTTTAGAACGAATCATGTGTTGGATAACTGTGGTGCAATAAGCTGATAATGATGGGGCGGTAAAACAATCTTGTTTCCCCGATTCACAGTGCAAATCCTGATCACGCATCTACATGCTCTGAACGCTCAGGGCCGACTAGAGTGAGTGACGCGGTCTATTTTCAGGGTACAGCCAAATTAAAATTGCTGATAATTATCAGGGAATTTTTGGTTGGACTAAATTAGGTCAGGATTGGTTGTTCAAACAGAGTGGTTCAACTGACCGAAAAGGTCAATACGCAAAACCGTGAAGTTGTAATCAATCAGATATGGGGGTCAACCTTAAGTTCCTTAGTCTGGCTCCCAATGTTAAGATCTATTAACCAATTGTGATTTCTGTCTATCTTGGATTAAACACAGTGATGGACCGGTAACCTACTCGTTCAACTGCGTCATACTGCATGTACAAGCAAATGCATCAGTTATTAACAGAACGGTAAATACGTAACATCCAAGTGAGAATTACCACACTATTTATCGTTTATTTTGAAAAGCAGTATACATATCTTCGTTCAGAGAAAGAACAAGCGGTGACAGCAAAATTAAGCAACAGAGATATAAAAAAAGTTGAATGTGAAAGCAAGCTATCTGCCAAATGTGAGACTTTGCATGCTTAGCGACATTGAACAGTTGACAAGTCCTCACACAAGAATAGCAGGCATTAATGGGCCAGTCATCAAATGAAAAGTTATATGTGGCGTATATACTCAACAGTTTTAGAATGCAAAATAAAATACATGAAAAATAATGGAAAGAAAATAGGTGAACGATCAGTCTCACAAAGTCAAAAAGCTCTTCAGAGCACAAAAGTGCTATCACAGTCAAGGCTCACGCATCGGGGCAGAAAAATGTCCTTCATAGTGAGACAACTGTCAGAGAGGTGGCAACAGTTAACGCCGAGTTCCCCGCATAAATGTGTCGTTGGTTTTTAGGGAGCCTAGAACATTCAATTGACATCAATCCGTGACTGTGTAGGAGGGCAGTCCCAATCGAAGAATAGCGTTATTCGATGGAGGAAATATAATACCACGAAAAGAGATGATCACGGGTGAATGAGAAACAGAGTTCACATCACAGCCCAAAGTACTGAGGACCGATTGAATAGCGGCATTATGAGAGTCGATCCCATACTTCGTAACCTTGTCTGTCCAGGGAAATTGGTTTCGGTAATCATCCACTATACTGACGTCAAGCACCACAGCAGCGCCGTCACGAACCACGATCACATCGGGTTTGATGAACGAGCTCGTCGTTGGTACTCGCAAGTCCTCGAAGACTGCATAGCCCAACTTGCGTAGTCGTTTCGCCAAGGCTTTGGTCACACGGTTGTGTCGGGCACAACGCGCGTCATGGATGATCCAGCATGATTGTTGAATATGATCCACGGCAGAGAACTGAGTGGTCACTTCCGCCACCTCGTGAATTTCGGGCCTTGGTCCGCAACAGACTACATCTGAGCTGGATAGCACGAATAAAGATTCTGGAGAAGATGCGATCTGGGTTAAACAGCCAACGATTCAAGAGTGGAGAGCGTGACACTTCCTGAAGACCATGGCCGTCAAGCAAATGGTAGAGTTTATCCCACCACACCGCATGGGCTTCCTCCTTGTTCGTCACCACTACACCCTGAACACGTACTGGGATGTTCACCTCCCTCAAGATAAAGCCAAACGAATTATCTTTGACCACATTCCGCACAAGTGGACGTTGACTGGAAAGAAGTCTCTCCACTCGAGATTTGCGCGAGATTGAAATAGTGGTAGACAAAATTGGGTTGCCCAAACCGTCCAAACGAATTTGGGTATGGATGTAGCTGATTGGGGTGTCTTTAGGAAGGCGGAGCCACTGCCGAATAAACTGGCGAATCGTACAATCCATAGCTTTGAGCGTGTTACGGTGGACTGGGCTCAGCACTAACGAGTGATTCATCTTCGGGATCAGATGCTGTCTCAGGAGTACAAGACGTTGGTGTGGCTTCAAGGGCGCTTTCGTAGTTTCATCAAGCATCGTACGAAGTTGCAGACGGTGGTTAGTGAGTGCTTTACCCTTCCAGGTGAACGGGATACCTGGATAGGTCACCGTGTTGGAGGCGCCTAGTGAGTGGATAATGTCCGGGCCGAAGTGGATAGACTCATCGGAGATGGCAGTTACATTGTGTCTATGGTCACCACGGATGACCATGAGTTTAGTCTTATGCGTGGTGGTCTTCAGTCCGGATGGTTCCAGGGCACTAGCGGCGGCTGCAAACTTCTCAGAGAGACGCGTAGGGTTCTCAGCTAGAAGGATCAGATCGTCGGCGTAAGCGAAATCGCTAACTAGTGTGTCGTGGAACTGGTAGTCTAGCTCCGGTAGAGATATTGCCAACACCTCATCCATTGCCATGATGAATAGTAGCGGGGACAGTGGGTCATCCTGGCGAACATCACGCTGGAACCGGAGAACGGAGTCATTGAGCGTGGCAGAAGCATTCATGTAGGATTCGGCAATGTATTGCGTTAATGGTGGAGGAGCACCGAAGGCTCGAGCCGATCTGATGATCGAATCTTGTGAGATAGAATCAAACGCATTGAACACGTCGATAAAAGCCGCACACAGAGTTGAAGACGTGGTACATGAGTTCCGAAGCAGCGCATGAAGCAGGGAGGTCGCCTCAAGGCAACCGTCATGATGTAGAAATGTAAACTGGACAGCGGGTAGTTGCAATTGAGAATTCCAACGATCGGACAATATCTTGTGGAAACAACGTATCAACGTTGGAGATATGGCGACAGGTCTGAGCTCGGTGGGAGATGAAGGATTGTTTACTTTGGGTACAAGCGTGATGCGAGAACGGCATAAATGGATTGGACAACCTTGGGTTAGCAGGAAATGGTTGAAATATTCAGCCAAGGCATCAGCTTTCATACGCTTCAAATGTTTGGGAAACAATTTGTCCAAACCCGGAGCGGTGTTTCCCATATGCTTCAAGGTGCGTGATACTTCATCTCCAGTGATCAGGTCGACCAATGACCAGTCCGGAGGCAGAATTGTGCGAGATGGTCGCTCGTCAACATGTGGATGAGCCGATAGTGCCTCGGACCAGTATTCGTTGGAATTATCTGGGAGGCCGCGGTTCATCTTATAGGCAGTTTGCCAGTTGCCAGAAAAAACTGCAAACGCGGCGTCTTTCTTACGCTGGTGGTAAAGCATTTGGATCGCTACATAGTTAGCCTGCCGTATCTGTTTCTTAGTCAGGTGGGTTCCGACGTAAATACGACCACGTCGTCTAGTGACAAGTCGCCAGGTGTACGTAAAAGCTATCGAAGCGTGCATGTTTAACAGCGATTTAGCTTGCACCATTGTGAAAATGCTTGCCTGAAGACCGCGGGCAATAGCTAGTTGTTCATCGGTGTGAAGGAAAGCCTCGCTATTGGACTCCAGTTGAGTAATCACTGTTTGGATCAAACGGGTAAACCACTCA
>JTDE01000181.1:262925-290717 GCA_014338405.1 Paragonimus skrjabini miyazakii | reverse complement strand
CGGCACATCTGATAAGAGAAGCCGATTCTTGCTAAGGCCATTCGGATCCGGCGGTTTTCATAGTCATGAGCTTCTCATGATTGCGTTCAACGGGATGTGCATGCCTTTTATGTTGACCGGGATCGATTTTGGTGGGGAAGCTGCGGTCACAGTTGGCACAGTCAAAGGTTGTGGCAGGCTGGGTGTCCATTTCCTGCTCTGGACTATTCCTGCGTCGATGCATACGAGAATGCGCCGACAAGCCAGCATTCGATTTGCGAATCTGGCCACATTTTGTACAGGTGTACTCCGCTCGCCTATCCTGTGTACTGGAAGTTGCATGCACGGAGTTGCTGACGGTAATTTCATTGTCTTGATCGAATGTAACCAGTACGATTAAAACCAGGTAGATTGGTTGGCCCTTTCTGGAGTTGCTGAACTCTTAGCCAGTCAAGGTTTGCATCAAGACCGCCCAGTCGGCACCACGAGGAGGTGGTTCAGCGCGCCGACCAGTGCATACCTGAAATTATTTTTGCAACTATATTTCACTTTTGGTGTTATTACGTAACTAATTAAGATCAGCGACAACTGATTTTAACTTGTTGAGATTATACCATTTGTGAAGAGGTATAGACCGCTTGTTACTAACTCTGTTCATTTAGTACGGAATTATTACTGGACAGAATAACATGGTAGGTTGCAAGCATATGATTACAGTATTTACTTGTGGAAGTTTTGGCTTACTAATAAGTTACAATTTGTATTAACCGTTTTGCGATATTTCATAGTGAAAGTAAATTTTCCGGCGCAATATCGTATAACCTGTTTGTTTCTTGCAACTAGGCGGAACAAGAGAGAGAGAAACATTTCGGGGAATAAAGTATGTAGCGGGATACGCAGCCGGCATTATCGTGTCACGGCATGCTTGATAGGTCTCGACATTCCGGCAGCACAGCATATCGACCTCCGGGATGTGTATGTCATTGCATGGTCCAATCGATTGATCAGTCTGCTTGAGTTCACAACACTTTTCATTGAGCCCAGTCTGTGATTATGCGTAGGTGATAAAAAGTACTGCAGTTTCTACCCATATTTTTGTAAATGAACATACCACCTTGGCGCCGGGATCATCTAACTTAGAAAGACTAATCCGGGTTCTGCTGGTACATAGTGCATTTCACTCCCAGTCTTTCGTTCTTTGTTGTGGCGAACGGATGGAAAAGCACACACTGCTTGTCTCTGCTATCCTGGTCACTGACTGGTTGATAGACACGATAACGGCCAGTCTGATGAAGAGACGGGTTGAAATGAACCACCTATACACATAGTTGGATGAGGATAGAAGACCGTTAGGACCACGACTGATAGGCATCTAATCGGTTGACAATGAGTAAATCGGGGTAGTAACAACCAGTACTATTCTTGTGAGTAGGGGTGAGGGTATACAGAAGCCGGAGTGCATCCACATCGGAATATTTCGTCCGATTTATACCGGGTTCATTCTATTGGTTGCCATTCACAGGACTACTCAAGCGTGCAGCAAGTTGCAGTGCACGATCAACAGTTTTTTCTCTATCGTTTTTCATACGGTGATTTCGACTCTCACACGTCGTTGTCACAGATTCGTACGGACAGAGATAGAGATGTAAAGACGGTGTGTTTAAAAAACAACATACCAATTCACGCCGATTAATGTAGTTGTTTATTAGTAAATGGTAACCGTGTTGTGGCGGCCATAGTACCTGTTGTTTTTTCATTCTTCATAAGTAAGCGGTTGGCAACAGGATTATTAATTCTGTTCGACCAAAAAGGGTCAGTGTTTAAGCAGGGTGATTTCCTTTATGTACGGTTTCTTATATGGTGCGTGGCTGTCACAGTTCTGTTTAAGTCACGCGTGACGGAACCGGCTATGGACAGAAGTTGTCCAACTTAATGAGGTTTATTGTCCATTCAGTACACTGCACCGATATACCGGACAATGAACAAGTCAACTGAAAAGGTAGCCTTTGATTCTTTTTGCAATCATATCTGCAAACAGTGTCACAACTATATGTTCCATCATGCCTTGATCGAAATCTTACAAAAACCCGCTCGTCTATAGTAGGCATCGGTGATTTAGCTGACCACTATTATGCCATCATCCTCGATTGACGGAAGAGGTTTGCCAAGTTTGTTGACAGTAAAGGGTTTTCGGTAGGTACATAGTTTCTGGCTTGTAGCCCGATCAATCACAGAGGTCTAACAATGCCATCAACAGGCTTGCAAGTGTGACAAAAAATGAATTACACGATGCATTAAAAGTGTTGCAGTGTGTGCGTGTGTAAAAGGCATATTAGGCAGAAGTTGATTTTTGTCTTGTGATCCAAGTGCCTTTAAAATAAGGCAAAGAGCACGCGGTACTTATAGATCACTGATGGTCTGTTTAGTCTTGCCATCCTCAGTATTGTGATAAATTTGGTTTCACTCAGTACACACATCCGTACGGTTAAGTTGCATTTTTCTTTATGAAGATTTATCTTCTAAATCTGTTTCGTTTCCATCTCGATGCAAACTGTTATTGTGAGGCATTTTGTTTGCTGACGAATGAAACATTATCCGCACTCAATTGTTTCCTTCAGTATCGCTGGCCTCCGATTGGGACGGCAATGGAGAGTTAAGTATTCTCAACCCTTTCTTAGACTTCATTCATTGGTCGCCAACGTTGCTCCGTAGGATGCAGGACAGCCTCTTTCAGTCCTCTTGGACCGAGGTAGCATAAACCACACAACACAAACGTAAACCTGATGAACAAAAACATGACGAAACCAAAGGATGTTTTAGGTGTATTACTAGTTTGGGATACTCGCATATGTTACTATGGTATTAACATAGTTAATAGATCGTGAGATAAGTTGAAAGCAGATAGTTTTGAATAGACAATGTGGGAAGAATTGGGGGACTCGAGTTTCACTCTCGTTGAATCTCATCGGTAGTATGCATACTTACTGTAACCACCATCCAAACTTCCATTATATGCATGTGTAGTGTGGATACGCCGAATACCCCACTATAGTTATGCAATAGGTGTAAAAGAAGTAACGGACTTGAACGTTCAGTCACAATCGATCATACGAATGTGAAGCTCGATTTCAGTGCTTCATTTCAAAGGGGTTAGCTAGAAAACTCTTCAGAACGGGGAATCTAAAAATATTATGAAATGTGTTAAATTAGTGACAAAAATCTTATCACTTATCAGTACTCAAAAATACACGAAGTGCAGCATCTGCAGCAATCAGCCTGCACCCATTCAACAGGACGGTTACCGCATCTCCGTTTACAGACCATCTCGTAACCAGTAGGTTTCTGATGGTATATTTGAGCTAGTTTATACTTGTTGATGCTGTAATACCGTCATGCCCAATGTGAAGGTCATTAAGCTAGTGGTCTAGTGAGAACGTGCGCTATGGTTGAAAGCCCCCTTCACGGCGAGGATACAGGCTAGATATGAGCTTAACCAAAAGTAAAACAAAGTTTAATGTTTCTTTCCTGAAGAAAATGTTGACTGGAAAAGTATATGCCACTGCGAAGGGTACTTTCAAAAGCGTTACTGACTGGAAGATTTGATGAGTTAGATGAGATTTAGTTGTGGACAATCTGGGATTCAGCTGGATTCAAACCAGCAACAGAAATAATATGCCAAAGCAGGGCACTCACTCTACCATCCGTGCTACAATCATTTGTCGACTAACGAATCATTTTTGTAGGTTTTATACTGATCAAATAAGCTAAATGTTTAAATGATTTGTCTATCGTTGTTAGGTAACACCATGGATAGTACACTGCAGTGCGATGGAATTCGCAGATTTGCTTTCACGCTACATTGAATTGATAAAACTTAGAATAGAGGAACCAGCTGCAGTTTACTCTGTTCATTTATCATCCTCCCCGTGATTCAGATTGAAGGTTTTAATAAAAAGTTAAAATCAACAAGGAAAGTTGCCGGTGAGAAAATCACTGAAAAGTTTTTGTACTCATACAGTAGAAAATGGTTTATTTCACTTGATTCCCCTAAAACAGTACAAATTCAAAAATATTCCACGTCGTCTATTTTCACACTAACAGTCTACAACCGGCTTGATCACTGCTTGCGCTCACCGAGCACAGATAGCTTGACCGAAGCTGGAACTAGCGCTCGTGATTGGTACGGTGCGTAGCTTCTGTTCGTTACAGCAGTGCGTTTAGAACTTTCCCATGTACTCACCTCCTTGGTATCCTGAGCTTGTTATCTTTACGTATTCGGCTTCTTAAAGACAAGATCATTGCCCTATCATTCCACACACATAACATGGGCAATAAAATGATAAAAATGACAGGCAAACACGTTTAATTTGGATTTCACCGCACCTCGTTTAATGGGTAACTGGAGTGTAAATAACACGTGTACAACCGTCAATTGTAATGAGACGGCCTACCAGAATGCCAGAACCGACGGAACGGTCATCAACTCAACATGCTCTGGACAAATTATTACCTTGTTATTATCTGGATGTTACGTAATGCAGCTATTCCCAAATTATCTTGGCTCATCCTCACCTTGGCGTCTCAAAAACAAAGTCATCACTTAAAACAACATGCATTGTGTAACTACTGAAATAGGAAGAGACAGTTGTACACGTTTAACCTGCACCTCATGCATTCTCGTTCATATCTTTCACGTTCAAATGGATTTGTCACCCAACCTCTGTTAAAAACAAAGACCAAAGGGGCTTACTGGAATGTTTTCCAAACGTGGGATATTTGGCTAAATGTAACCAAATCTCCGGTTATTTAATAAAAGCAAAGTATCGCGTTTCACATATATTTATAGTACAATGTGATGACTAAACTTGATACTACAATGTAAGCTTATCAATAGCATGCCAAGTCAATTAATAATTTTTCTGTCCTATATTCAAAAAAATTAAGTTGCTATCCATCGTTCACCTTGTGATTGAATTTGCACAATTGTCTCTTATTTCTCTATGGATATAATAGCCACTCCTGGGGAACACTACGGTGGAACAAGTGTCACAACATAACTGTAAGAATTCAACTGTAAGTTAACTAAAATAGTTCCCTCTTACGAAATAAACAGTGTTTAAAACTTGAGATAAATTAACCGTTATTATCCATTTCAGATCGGACTCACTGTAATCCTTTCTAAATTAGAAAACTTAATCTAATAGCCACTCGGTATTAAACATCAGCTGAAATACCAATAATGTTCGTTTAGGTCGATGACTGGAAGGGGCTGTAAACATTTGAGGCCATTTCATGTATGCCCCTATCATACCGCGTGAGTTCCCACATATGCTACCTCTGATTATCTACAGATATGGCTACCGTCTGATGTATGTCTGGATGATCGCTGGTCATTCATGACAGAATAGTATTGTTTTGTGTTCTATTGTGTCTCGCCAGCAGCCGACCTGCAGCCAACCAGGCAGCCAACAGCTTTTTATCAATCATAACGTCAATGATGGACAGCTTTGGGCGTCGTGACGGTTGACGTAGAACCGACATTGGATTTAGATCCCGATGTCTAATCCGATAAACAGACGCGTGCAGCACACACAATTTTTACTTAGTATTGTTGTCTTGGCCCAGTCATCACCAACCCCACTCGGTTTTCTTGTTCCAGCATGCGTCGTAAACCACACTGGATCATTCGCATACGGTGAAAATCGTAAATTGACGCTTGGACTGTACAGTGACCTTTGCTCAGTAATTTTAATGAAAAACATCGGTTTAGAATCACGTGTGTACTCCAGTGGGATTGAAACAACCTAGCTTTTGTTCTTTTGTAACAGGTCAACGGATGACCCGTCGAAACAGTCCATCCTTTTCATCTCACCTGTTCTACGCGGTGACACTCAACAGTGGGTCGGTTTTGACGCCTGGGAATTCGTGCGCACGAATTGTGAACCGTGTCAAGTAGTACGTGAACCGCAAAACAGTGCTCGTCCCTTAGGACAAAGTATACTGATGCTAACATGGACCCACATAAACCGGATTGTTATATGTCGGCCTGCTTGTTGACTTACTGACTGATTTGCTAGTTGATCAATCACCTGCAGTAATTAAATGCACATTTGAGAGACAAAATCCGGTTAGGCATACCACAGCGGGAAGTAGGACAGTTAACGCAAACCTGCAGTCACAGAATCCGAAAATAGACTGTCAATCACAGTACTGCTTGTCTGTCACCAGATTCAGCCAGGATACCGCAACTGGTAAGGATGATGCAGCCGATGATGTCGATGATAAAGATGATGATGAGAATGCTGTCGTACAGTAGTTTGGGGGAGGTGTTACTGAGAGATACTCGACGCACATAATCGTTAGCGAAGGATGCATATGTGGAGAGATGGAAGGAGCAGGTAGAAGACAAGGCTGTGGACCACCCCTATCTCAAAAGTAGGAGTGACAACTCAGCAAAAGTCGGCGCAAAGTACTGCACGACGCAGTCTGTGCGCACCCAGCCAGGCTGGACTTGCAAGCAAACAAAGTCCACTAAGCCAAACACGTCGTTTTGAGCGTATAGAAGAGAACAGAAATCTAACGGATGGTATCCGCGTGCAGGCATGTTTTACGAGGACGAAAACAAGTGTGTATCTCCGTGTGCATAGTGTGTATGTGCTACTATCTGGATTAGCAGTATAGTCGGTGGTTGAGAGGGCAGACAATCTCCCGCAGGTTAAAATAACAGTTATCTGATCTGCGTATCTACAACGATCTCGATGAACACTGGGGACAGTTTCTCACTAATTGAATAGTCATTCTGTAAGGTCTAAATTCCCCACTTTTGGTAGCAAGTTCTAGTTTTGCTTATTGTAAAGGGAATTTATATGGGCTGAGTGATTTCGTTTTGTTCCGTAGTTGTTGACTAAAGGTCAGTCTACCGTTTTCCGCGTAAAATGTGCATATCGACAAATTTACCAAGCTAAAGATAAACAAGGTTTTTTTAAAATTGAACATCACTCACATTTGATCGCAGCTGTCGCATTCCCAAAGACTTTCCAGTCAGCCTCTTTCGAACAACAGAAACACTGGGCTGGTGAGGCGACCGTGTTGACCACTGAGCCACTGACCTTACGTCAGGCGCGACCGAATTATCGTTTGTCAACACTCAATCACTTTCACATGTGTTCCCCTTAAAAAATCTAGACCAGTCCCCAACTACTCACTACTAAACAAGATTCTGTTGGTGAGCGTATGCTTATCAATTGGTAATGGACGGTATTTGAGAGTAATACCTCAAGGTCAGTCGGTGATGAGTGAAGTGCATTGAGAGGTTTGGGGGGGTTGCATACTGTTTTCACTTTTCGCCTTCTCTTGGTCAGACTAGACATAATCCACATTAGGTTACCAGTTGGTACCGTTTGACGGACGTACAAACTAAAATTTGGGGGGATGTAAGCGTGTCATTGTGATTTGTTTCATAGTTGTAGCATCCCTTATAAGCCTTCACAGCTGGGGAAAATCAGGACGGGCTATCAACCAATAATCTCCTTACTGGCAGCCTGTCAACATTATTTACGCTTCATTTAATTCATACAACCTGGAAACAGTAACCACTGATGGAATAGATTTACTTTCATGGATTTTGTCGGCCAATCTTATGTTCAGATAATTATGTATCTTTATCAAATAATTCCTGAGTGTTAGATGTGGTAGCGTTGTTGTCTTTGGTTAAGATGGTTAAGTGATAAGTGAATGGATTGTAACATTACGCTGATCCACCTACCAACCAATAGCTCTCTTGTTTAACTTGTCTTCTTCTTCAGCCGATGTTATTTTTATTAGTTTTAATTAATGGGGTTTTTGGCTGTTATAAGTTGAAAATCCCCAAGCGTGGTTACAACTTTCACATATGGATAAACAGCTCTACCGGATCCTTTCGAAAAAATAACACTAGACTCGAGTTTTCCTCCTTTAATGCTCGCCACTAGTTCGTATCTTGGGCATAATTAGGATTTCAACAATGGATCTCGTTCTCATGAGACAGTAATGTCGAACATATCATCTTGTCTAAACTCAGCTGGATTTCATTGTGATTAGAGCCTAGATTCTCCATTCGCATCAACAGGAGACAGAATACTGTCCTCTTAGAATTACATAGAGTCATATCTCAACCGGCGGTTTTTTAAAAAAGGATCACGTCAATGTACACTCATAATAACCGATTTTATTTCCATGATAGCTTACTAAGAAACTGACTTTTTTGCAATGGGCTAACCAGCGATACTCTTTAATTGTTTCGTAAAAACAAAAGAACAGACGTAGCGATGGTTTTAATCATCACCGATTCGTTATCAGAGACAATTTGGAGATATTTCATTGATCACCTTGGCACCTGTTCAGATCGATCAGGTTATTGAAATGTTAAGTAAGTTTACGCAAGTATCCCAGCCGTATATGTGGATTTGGGCGAAACAGCTCACTAGTATTCGTGCTCCACAAATCCCAGTCACTTCAGTTAATCATTCAGTCTATCAGAAGCAAGCATGTGCTCTGACATTGCTGATATATCCAAAGCACTCATACAATATAGTCCAAAGAATTACTCATCGAAACCTTATTTTACTTAGCAAGCTGGACGTGTCTCTTTGAACCTCTGTTGGACTAAACAAAATTGTCGAATAATGAACATCAGAGAGCACCCTTTCTAGTACTTTTGTTGGTTATCACTACAAAAGCCGTTGTTCTTGTCCATACATGCATACGGAGTTTCTAATGAGACTTTGTTCGCTGTACTATCACATTCTGACCTTCTAGCAAACTCGCTTGTAAACAAACGCAACACTTAATAAACCTTTCTGCTAATCACCACGCGGTTGACACTTTTGCCACCTATCTACATCGCTAAGCCGACACTGTTCATGTCTCACTCATTTTTATAACTAACGTTTAGCAACGGTTCTACTTGCTCTGACGGGCTAAAGAATGAAAACCCGTATACCTATATGGCTACGTTTGGTGCTTGACCATTCACTGATCTCATGGATTGCTCGAGATTTACTCAAAATTATGACGTCTTTGGTCCACCCAAATGTCTCACACTTCTTTGCAAAAGTTTATTGAAATTAATGTATCACTGGTGTAGCATCCATCCTGTGGCTCAGAAAGCCACGTTATCATTAGGAAGTTGCTCTACCTTCGATTGGTTCCTGTACCATGATTTAAAATCTTAGTTTGATCAATTTCCTGAAATGTTTACATGATTGATTGGCTTCACTACTCGTTTGGTGCATCTCTTTTGCTGATGAGGGGAAACTGAAATAATATTATCTCACAGTTTTTGTTTTTGTGTTTGAGTGTCTATATGGTATAAAGAGAACAACTCTATTTGGACTGATTGTATTCATTTCACTATAACATATTCAAGTATGACTTTGATTCCGTTTTTAAATTACTGATGTGATTCAGGTCGTCATCTGTATACCTCATTCAGCAGTAGCTCAAGAGCCAACCCGGAATTATGTGCACAGCTTATGTGTGGGTTTATGTTTTAAGACAACTTGTCTTATACTGATAACAACCACTCAGTTCAAGTTTGTTCAGTCAAATATCGTTCGTATACATTAGTAAAGCAGAGAAGTACATATCCATTTATCGCGGATTTAAAGCCTCCTCGAATTTTGTGACCAAAGTTTCTTAGACCGTTCGGTGTCTGGTCACGCTCTTCGTTATAGGGCCACCTCTATTGCCAGTCACAATTTCATAGATGAGTGTGTTCACACTCTTCGCTGGTTCCAATGGGTTAGTACCGGAATCTAACGTACTTTCAACCAGTATGAGAACAGCAGCCCTAGTTTGTAGCAAAAACTAAAAGCTTAGATTGCTAGTGAGTGTCATACTCGATGAAACCACCAGTCGTAAGTTGTCGGTTATGGAAAACAGCGGTTTCAACGGTTTTTGTCGCGTAAACACTATATCCCAACTAAAACCACTTGACACTGACAAAGTCCACTCATTTTAAGACTAACTTAGGTGTTGCAGGTGTTCGAATGACATCCAAAATTGACCGGTCGCTGTCCAGTGAAATCAAACATCACGGTAAACCCATCATCACACCTCCAGTGCGTTCGTCCGTACACGTTGAACCTGTCATGTATGTAATCAGGTGAATTACTTCAGTATCATGTCGTGTCCAATATGTAACGTGTTCCGACATTTGTATCCATCTGACCCACACTTCAAAGGCTGATGTGAACTAAAAATAGGTATGTTTATTTCAACAACACCCAACACAACGCTTACTGGGACCACCCGGCACAACGCTTGACACGTAAAACCCGACATGATCAGTGGTTCTAACTCTGTCAGCAACGCTATAGTCGGTGCCGTCAACACATTAACCAGTTCACTGTTCGGTATGGCTCTAAGCCACGAACACTGCCACAACAACTCCGATTTTGTCACACACTTCTACGCCACTCATCAAGAGGAGTGACCATTCGTTGCTTCATAGCATGCTGAACAAGGTATCCTGCCTTAACGCCGTCAAGCAAGCTAAACAATACACATCTCTACGATCATGACTTTCGACCTCAAGGTTTGTACAGCTTCATTCAACAAACAAATTGCAACTCAGGGACTACTCTTATATTAACGCATCCTTTCGTCATACTCGCAATCTTCCACTGTCTCAACTGATGCTTCACAACAGTCGAAGTTGTTTTTGCCGAGCTATCTGTACTTTGATAAACCCTAGCGTTATGTTATCTAGTTTTCGTTGTTCACGTATATTCGCTACACTTTTATTTGCGTGCCATCTGTGTATTTTTGTTAGTGCTACTCACTTTCCGATCATAAGTAACGTTTGTGCTAATAATTGTGTAATAATGTGTCATCCGTTAATTGATCTTAACTACTAATACCGATTTGTGAAAATAAAAGATTGCGGTTCCGTACAGTTTCCAAAATGACATGGAACGAGGTGAGTTCGTTTTGCATTTGCTAGCTACCGACTCAATGTTTGTCTTCATTCTGCCGATTTTGGGGACAATCAACGTAAACAATTTCTCTTGCCATCCCAATGTAGTTTTCAGAACTGTTGTGAGTGAACACAAAATCGACACATGATGCAAACTGTATCTAGTACTGTGGATTTGCGGCTTTAGACGGGGCATGAGGTGGACAACAACTGCGTTATAAATTTTACAGCTACTGATTGGCTCGCTGGAATTGGACATGAATGAATACCATCCATCTGTCGGGCGATTCAAGAACGACGGAAAATTCTTGGCGCTTTTCTTCGAAAGTTTTGGTTTGGACACCTCGATAATCATCAGTACTACTAGTGCACATCATTTTGCTTTTCATCCAAAAAAGAAAAAACTAATGATCTATTTTTGTAAAAAGCTTGGAAACATGAACGCGGCTAAGGCAACTTGGTGAGTGAACGCTGCTTACACCACTTCCCGAAATTAGCACAGAAAATAGTTACCCCACGACTAGTCCGCACGGGCTCGCCTTAAGTGTCTGATATCCTTATAAAATCACCGCAATACACTTTCATAGTTCGAAAAGAGGGCGAAGTTATATAGAGGGTGAGTTGTAGTATATTTGGCTGTATTTGGCGTGGGCGTTTACCGAAGTTCATGCAGAAACAAAACGAAGGTACGGTTTGAATGTGTGTGCATATTTTTGTTCAATAAGAATCCTGCCCTCAGATTAAACAGGGGAACGAGTTGACAGTACCAGCTGGTTGTAGTCATTTAATTTACTCACCCTTTTCAAGTTAATCTATTATAGCCTTACATTTTCTCTGAAATATGTGTAAGTTTTTAATGTAATTCAATTCCATACACATAACTCTAAATAATAATAGCTGAAACAGAGTATTCAGAGGTCCATATGGGGTCTTTCGTAAAATCGCGCGAAAAAAATTGATATGTATAATCGTTGAGACAACGAAGGATAACCGAAAATGGTGTTGCATGTATCCGTCACTACCTGCTATTCACAATTTGTTGATAAGATTTGAATTTTGTGGCAAAAGTTAGGAGTACTGCAGTCACTTCTCAGTGAAGTATACCAAAATTCTTTGAATAGCAAGCTCGATGGTGACTACAATTTCGTCAAGAAAACGAACAGTAATTCTCTTCTGTTCCCAATGTTACAGTCTGCTTTTGTCCGAACCTTGGTATAATTTGAACCATCTGACTTGATATCTAGCAAATTAGAAGTAATTGTCGAGATTACACACGACCGGAACCTGCTGTCTACCGCACCACACCAATTGGTCATCTGTTGTTCGAAGTCAGTTGCTGTTTCAAATTCACAGTGACGATTATCTTGCACGAGTGTGCAACAGGTGGGGTGGACTGAGAATGTACAAAGTGGAAGATGAATGACCTGGTCGCGCTCAGCCGATTTGCCGTTTATAATTCCGTAGATGGCGCGAGAAAACAGGTGCCTCTTCCCAGAAGTCAAGATGTCCTACCGCCAGTATAGAAGTGTCCATCCACTCCCAGTACTAAAACCGGACTGGCCCATCGGGTGGTCGCGCACACTTTGTAAAGTCAGGACTGCAAAGACGTTCACCAGAGTAGGCAGGCACTGTCAACGTGCAGGGTTAAAAGCACGCTGGGTTTTTTTAACCAACAGCCTCCTCTGATAAACCTGTGCAGTTCGTCTGACAAAGTGTAAGAAAATGAACCACCATGCTGTGCCTATGGATGTGATGACAAAAGCCCGTCGGGGTAGGCGCTATTGTAATCAGATGCCAGAATAGCGCTTGTGCGCGTGATGGTTGAAACGTCTAACTTTTAAGCGAACAACGAACAAAGAGATACTAAGCAATCTTGATGAATCCTTTTGAGTTTTGACCGCAAATTTAGCAGGGTGGTTACATTTTTGAGTTGTGCTCATCTTCCACTTTTAATTCAGTTTTTGAAGAATGACAATAACCACAGCTATGTGCCACTTACTTAATGGGTAAGTGGGCTTGCCTTCTAAAGTTGCCTAGCACGCTGAACACAATCCAGCGGCCGATGTCAATCATCTACGAACATACGAGCACTAAATTTCTCTACCCATGGATGAATCAAATGTTTCATCACCCTGCCTTGTAGCTAGTTAAATCTCTTGTGATTGTGTTATATTTCGATCAGCAGTTCCATCTTGTGACCTTCTTACAACGTTGTCATTCTAGATAAGCGTGTTTGTAGAGCACGAGTAGTAATCCATAATCCAACTAAAGTATCATATGAGTTGACAAGGTGTTTACCAGTAGACGATAAAACAGTATCTTCACAAACGTCAACCCAGTATTAAGATTTAACTGCTCAGCTAAACATGAAATGTGTACTACAATGATATTGTTGTGCGGAAAGCAACCAGAGGTTAAGAAAAGTTCAGGGGTATAAATGCAAGAAAACCAGCTCCATCGATGCACTTTCGTAGAACTCAAAGATGTGGGCAACCCAGGACTATAATCAGGCGGAGTGTGCAGGTCCACACAATCTAGTCTCTTAACCAGTGAGTGATAAGGATAACTGACGCCAGAAACGGAATGGACAGTTTGTCGTTCATCTGAATCAGTAACTGTCCAAACGCCGCAATATTACTAGGTTGTGACAGAGAACTAGTGGTTGCTTGAGGCGAGAGTTATTTTCACTAATTAATTTGTTTCGACCACATCTTGAAACTATGATTCAAACCCTCGTTTTTTCTTGCTAGACACAGTAATTATCGTGAATACTGAGAGACCACTTGTAGTTCTTGAAGTTGGCCGGATCATCTTATTACATCTAAACCACACGGTATTTGTTTCGATGGTGAGTTAAGAGAGACATGTATAGACCAGTTTTCTTTAAATTATGGGCTATAGAATAAGATATCGAAAAAGGAATTAGGGTAGTGATCGAACCATACTTAGCATATCAATCTGTTACTAATTATCAGGAAGCCTTTCTTGAAGTTTTCAGCATAATTTTATAAGTAATTACCAGTGCTAACAAACCTTCACCTCAGTCCGTGATTTCTGTCATAGCTAGCCAGAATGAATCACGGGGAGTGATAATTCGACCTTACAAGATTCGTCCAACCATAGAAATTCGAATAACATTTTGTTTACACATACATTCTAAATTATATTTGGACTCGCTCATTATCATCACGTTAATACAGTCAGCGTGGAACGTCATCAATTAATGATTTTTCATTTGTTATTGATATTATTTCCTTTGTTAATCCTGTTATTCGATGTTCTCTGAAATTCTGAATAAAATAGTCACAAAAAGGTCGACCGGGACAGTTTCAAGTAAATAGAAATTGGACGGCTGTTATGTAGAAAAGTAAATAATACGATTTATATACAATTCATTAGATTCACCGTGATTTGATTCGTTGGAACCTGAAGTAAATTAATTTGTTAACCAGTCTCAGTCACAACCTTAACTACAACTGTCTTCAAGCCGTTATTCAATAAATAAATCACTAAAGTTCACTTGTAATGGTATTACTGTACGATATTTTGTCAGTTTACTGGAACGGATAGTAGGTTTTTGACTCATAAGCAAATATGTCAACAAAATGCAACTGAGACCATCAGGTAAATGTGCAAAGGGCTATGAGGGTCTGAACCTCAACAATACTGTGAAACGTTGGTGATACCTTTGACCTCAAAAAACTCGCCGTTCGCTACGAAAAGTTAAACAAATAGTGCGAAGGATTAATGCAGATCACAGTTATAAGCGAGGTCTGTCTACCATTGACCAGAGTACTGAGTGAACTTTTGTTAGGTTACCCTCTCAGTTTGCTCACAGTGATAATAACTTTGTTGCTGAAGCAAGCATTGGTATAAATTAAAACTCATTTCCAGTAAACAACACCAAACACCACGGCAAAAGTCTTCTAGGGTGTGTTTTGACATTCTAGAGAGATATTTACTAGTTCAGCGCCCACATCATCATGTCTGCTGTAACAATCGTCTTAAAGCAATTGGCAGAAAAATGATGAATATAGATGTACATAAGCTTATTGCACAATCATAAAACAACCATTTCGTCATTAGTCTATCGAATCTTGATCAAATGTATGTCTCTATTTAATAATGGGTCGTCGAAACACTTTGTTTGACCTAATATGTACATGTTTTAAAAGTCCGGTTTTAGATTGTCATTAGATGCGTTACTCAGTTGTCAAGGCGGGTTACCACTTAGTATAAGAGTATGACAAAAATAAGTATTAATCGAGTACTGAATATTAGAATTCGGAAGCACCCAATCATAAATGCCGAATACTGGAAAAGTAGTCCAATGAATACGAGCTTCGGTCTGTAAATCGAGAAATGACTGATTTAATCAATAAGCCGAAATGATGACGAAACAAGTCATTGTGGATTAAAGTTGTAGAATTTCGTCTCCAAATAACTGAAAATATTGTCATGGATGACATGTAACCACGTAGAACTACACGCATAGCCTGAATACACGTACCCTGTATGAAAGAACAACAATACTTCTAACTAAACAGAGAATACTGACAGAATGACAAAGAGATTGTCTAGGGTCAATGCAGTAACATTTCTTTGTAGTTTGTGTTTTACTACTTCGAAGTGGGTTAAATGGGTAGCCATTTAGATACCAAATACAAACGGCTTCAAATCCTATTTAGCTAGATGGTTTCCAGTTAAACGTTCTATCGAGCCATATCAAGAAGAAGTTTTTTACTTCTCTGGAATTGAACAAACAGCATTTTGCATAGTCACTTATCTAACAGAAAGTTAAGGATCTACTGATTTAGATGTAGAATCATTTTGTTCGCAACAGGAAAGTGGACTCACAAAAATCCTTGTTGGCTGTGGAAGAATAGCACAAAAACTACGGGCATGCATACCGATACGTAAAGATATATGAATAAACCGAGCTGTAGGCATGAGTAAATATTCATGAAGATCAGTAAAAAGAGGGTAACTGGAGTGCAACATAATTTTGAAAATGAACTATTTGAAGTTATTTCCATTCTGAAAACAACTGGTTTATTAAGATGAGAAACAAGTATACCTTTGGACTTAAACAATTGTATTCTACAAAAGAATAATACTGTGATGCCCCTAATCGAAATAGGACGAACAAAAAGAGAAACAACTATCAGTATATAATGGGCCTGCATTTAAGAATTGTTGGACTAGCTTAGACGAAGTTAAAAAACGAGTTTAACTAAAGGTTGTAGAAAAGAACACGCCAAACTTGGTGAAACAGTGTTCATTTGATAAGAACGCATTAAACTGTGGCTTGCTACACAGTCGAGCTGGTCTAAGGACTAGAATATTTTAGAGGTTTTGTTGTCGACATGCGGCTGAAGACAGTTGTTAAAAGGTTGTAACTAGTTCGCACCTCTGCTAAGTTGAAGTGGAACGTAAGTGTAACTGTATACATGAGTAACAAAGAACGTATCAGTCCAAATAGGCACTTTTATGGAGCGGCGACGAAAACGAGCTCTGAATGTCAGAGTTCGAGGAACATATCATCAACGCACATAGAAGCAACAAATTTGTGAACAGGTCCTGCCTTACAATGCACAGTGGCTCAATTGTTCGATGACATTCGTGACTAGTCAGTTCTACCAAAGGTGTGTTTCCCGAGGATAAATTTACTAATGATGCAGGATGCATTCAGTAACTGCATGCATATCATTTGAAGCAAGGCGGTACACATGTCCAAACCATCACGGATATACAAGTATTTACTAGCTGTGTTCTAGTAACGATGTAAATATCCGTTAATCAGACAGACGAACACATGTTGCCAAACCAACCCAAGTTGTTAATAGCCATGTTGATAAGCTCATATATAATATACGTGCTTTTGATTTTTGTTTGATAACGGATCTTAGTGTGGATTTGAAACGACACAATAAATCGTTCACTACCCAATGTGTACTTTATTAAATACTTTAAATATGTACGCATATATGTTGCGCAGACAGCAGGGGAGAATTAAGTCCAAGGAAAATTCCTCACAAATACCTCGAAAGAGATGCTTAACCAAGCAACAATAGACCGAAATGTTTCAGTAAGCCATAACACGAAAGTGCTAAACTAGACGATAGGTTGCGCAGGCACCGACTTATAGAGTCCATATCCGTCAAAACTGTTCTGAATTCACGAATTCTATCCAATCTGGATTTGGCTAAGAAGATCCACCAGTCTATTCTGCTCATGCTGCAGGTACGGATGCCATGTTCTAGTGAATC
Source organism: Paragonimus skrjabini miyazakii (assembly GCA_014338405.1). NCBI lineage: Eukaryota > Metazoa > Platyhelminthes > Trematoda > Plagiorchiida > Troglotrematidae > Paragonimus > Paragonimus skrjabini miyazakii. The sequence continues at coordinate 273,512 of JTDE01000181.1, read as the reverse complement.
ACAGTACCTACTTTGAACAGTCCCTTTTTGTGTCCTGTGACGGGGGAGAATAGTATACAAACCAGACCTACAGAACACCATGTAACGATTAAAACGCTTCCATGCGCTGAGCACCAAGTGCACGAAAACAAATAAAGTGAGATAAACAGCGACGTGTATTTCACACCAAGGATTGATTTTCCGAGCAGATCGCTAATTGATTATTTAAAGTGATCTTGAGATGTGGGCTCTTTGCTTCATCAGACCTTCAGATTCCTTCAGTAACCTTTAGAAGAGAGAAAAGCTGATCATCAAACTGCGCACGTAAATGTAGGCAAGACTGAAAAAACAAATCTCGGGCATTCAGTCAGGTGCCCCTTCTTGAAAATCAAACCAATCGCTAGAAGTAAAAAAGAGGTTGCATTCAATATAAACTAAATGTACGATCCTCATTAATTTGATGGACCGACGCTACTTTCAGTTAGTTGGCTTTTTGTGGATTTGTGTAAGGTGGACATAGAAGTTAGGATGGAAGCCTGAAGTTAGATCAAATTGATCAGTAGAACTTATTAGTAGGGTGGCAGATTTGTTAAACTGGAATAGACCCACTTGTGATAAAGTTGGACTTCGGTTGGATTTGAACCAACGACAGAAGTGGCGTGCCCAGACGCTGCAAACGATCTAGAACCCAAGCTACAAAGGTAGGTCAGGGCTTCAAACATTTTAATTTTGGACTCATTCTCCCACTTATCTTATTGCCGCTTTTGGAATCCACCAAATCGTCCCGGAGGCAGGCTGCCTCCGCAGGATTTCTCAGGCAGTTATGGCTGGAACCTATCGACACTATGGATAGACTACATAATTCCCACGCAATTCATGAACCCTGCAGAGTAGGTGAAAACTTGCTCAGTGCGATCACCCTTCTCTCTAATCCTCCACTAAAGTCATAGGGATCAGTAACTGCCTAATGGCTTGACCATGCAGACAGTTTCGTAGTGGTCAGTCTTAGTCAGCTTGAACATACTCGCTAATTATCCGAGGTTTCGGACCCACTGAGATTGTTTGTCACCTTGCTTAAGTTGGTGTCCGTCTTACGAAGCTAATCGACATGTAACACAAATCCTAGTCTCAAAGTGATCCTAACGTGCTATGTGACTCAATCATATTCGAACTTCCAGGCAAAACAAGCAATCGTAAGTCATGAAATAACAAACTGAATTATCGACTCTGTTTTGGCATATACATTAATCATCCTTACAGTTAATCTTATTAATGATCTGTTTGCTACAGAAAAACCATCTAGGTGAAAAATCCCAATTTTAAAAAGTACGGTTATATCTGATAGAACGAAAATGCACCGTGTTGACATCTGCAATCTCCGAGTGGCTTGTTTATGTAGGCAACAGTACGGAAAGCAAAGTACAATTTTTTACGTCAATATCAGATAACAGTGAAATGACAGTCACTCACATTGATACGCTAATCGGTTACAAATAATGAAGAACACGATCTTCCAGAAACAATTTGAAACCATTTATTCCAAGCGAACCAGTCCTTGAGAGTATAGGACAAGCAGGGAGACGACAAAGAAAGAACCCAGTATTATCTGTCATGGGTTTCGCTAATTCACTTTTAAGCTACGGCTGGTTATAATCGCCCGAGATTCTTTTTTTGAAAAATCGTTTGGAACTGTTAAGTTTTATAAACAGCAACCCGAGATGCTGCTCCATGTGTTGTGTATTTACCTTGTCTACGCCCTTCCCCTGAACTAAGTAAGATGCTGTCAAGAATCTTCGGCACAGTTCACCACTGATCCTCAATTAGCAGGTATACACCGAAGAAGTGAGGCAGAGTGCCAATACAATTGACGATTGTACTCCAGATAGGTCAAAAATATTTGTTGTAATATGCTGACATCTCGGGAGTGAAAAACATGCGACTTATATGTGCCAGACAAATAGTGATAAAGAGGCGGGTAAGCAAACATAATCTAGCTACCAACGTGGAGACTCACTGGGTTACCCCAAACATTTTCCCTCCTGCAAACTGACTGCTTAGTTCGGGTGACTGTCTACCTCTGCCAAAGGTCACAAATTCATTTCCTGACTGTATAGTAACGCATCGAATGAGCTAAGTGGGTCAAATTGATGATGATGTATTGTCACGAAGTGTAAAGCAATCGATGGTGTGACACTTCGAAAAACCGACTTAAGATTTTTGTTTCATCATTTGTTTTAGCTATCTTGAAGCGTCCCGCTGCCTGCTTGGGTGATTGTATATGCAGACTTCATTACAACACCATATGGAGTGTCACACAAAGTTAAGAACTTAATAGCTAAACGAGACGTATTCGCGATTATGTAGAACTGGTCGCTCAGCGATTTGAACTTAGCGGTAGATTTCAGTTTGACTATTACATCATTCGCCAGGTGATCCAATTTGAGTTGTAAGGCTGATAGGCTTTCTCTTTTGAGCCATTTCAACTGGTTCATTAAAATTATTCATGTTATGAGTTTCCACAAGTTTTTCAGAATACATATTTGCAAGTAAAGTTTTTCTCGTCGTCTTATGTTCTGCTTACGGTCTATCAAGGGTGTAACTACACCTGGCTCCATGAAACAGTGTCCTGTTTAAGTCACACTTGTGTATTATAAGGAAGAAATGGGAGAACTGAAGTTATTCTCTGACCTATGTTGCTTTACGATGAACGGATTGTTGTATCATCCCATCCTCACGCTCAGTGATCAACATATCTAAAAATGTTAAACTGCAGTTTGATGCAGTTTCACGAGACAAGGAATTATTCAGATGAGTCAAGAAATAAAAAACTCAGAGTGATAAGTGTAACGATTATCCATATGCAATTTTAAAAACACGGTCTGGGCAATATTATACAGAAACGGAACAATCAACGTTGAGTGGTTAACAGCTAATTTAGGGTCTAACGTACTATCCATTGCCATAAAGTCTATCTGATTTTAAACAAAGCCTTAAAAATTTACTTCTTTTTTATGCACATGATAAAATGACAGCCGTGAAATGTTCGAGTGGAATATTTATATTGAAATTCTTATTAGTTACAATAAAAGCTATGAAACGGACAATGTTTGTTACTTGTGACCCAATAATTGCAATGCTGATACATGTTACTGCATCCGTATATTAAAAGATGAAATACAGTTTTGATATGGTTATAATTCATGGCTATATACTCACACCGTATTTTCCGTTCCACTTTCGTCTCAGTATCCTCAAATAACAGTCTTTGTTCTCCATACAGTAGACTGGGGCACTGCTCATATTTGAACAAGGTTGGGGAAAACTTTTGTTACAAATTTTAACCACAATGTATGTATGAACTTTTAACCCTATATGTCTGTTTGTATTGTTTTAGCTCTGTCATACTGTCCTGATGGTTTTATTGGGGTTTGGACACAGAGTACACAAACCTCACCCCTTCATTCACTCAAATATGAATGCATGTATGCAGAGTCATGGACGAACACGGCTAACTTGATACTCATGCGCATTGGTGTCTTGAGCAAGTATCACGGAAGCATTTCCAGCACATTAGTACGACTTCCCGGTTGCGGTCAATTTATCCGGCCCAAAGCCACCTGTCCTAATTCTCACATGAAAACAGAGGGGGTAGTTCAGTGTCATGACCATATGTGGGCAGTGTTTTCACATGCGGCCGAAACACATACAGATACATTGTTACACCGAATTCCTTTGCCAGTCGTCCACGACTCTACGAGTTTCCACTACCAGCACGTGCACCCAAGGGGACCTTCCCGTTTGCATCAGTAATTAGGTCGTTTTGTCTTACTACGCATCTATATACCCTTTTAACAATTCTTTGATTGTGATAGCTCGTTTACATCCCCATCCGGGCCTGTAGTTCACTTTTGGTGGCTGACTGATAGCAGCTTGATTTGGATGACAGAAAAAGCCGTGTTGCCGTTCATACTGGACCTTAGAAGAAACGAAAATATGTGAAGCGTCTCAATTCACTTCGTAATGTGGGTCCACTCACTAAAGTCAAACTGAGAGAATGAACTGAAAGAATGAGTAAGCATATGTCAAGGTGGAAATGAATGGACTGTTTGAGCGAACAAGAATTTGGCTATTATCCTAGAACCTTGGATGTGTTCTGCATTTGAAGGTTCATTTAGTAAAATTTGCCTCTAGCAGTGACGTCGAACGGCCATCGACTGAATTCAGTATTTTAATTCTACTATGCAGAGTGGGGAGACCTAGGTTCCACTAGAATATCAGGATAATCTTCATCCGTGCAGGATTATTTGTCCAACACAATGTGGTAGTAATTTCTTTGAGAGCAAAAGCGCTAGACTATGACTGATCTTCATCTGCTGTAAACGTTGCGCTTAATCTAGTCACCTTGTTGACATCTTACAATATACATATCAGGCCATCTTAAATGAAGTGCTCATTTTTCACTCTTGTAATTTTGCTTCTCATCTAGTGCATACTGAATGAGAGTGTCAATAAGGTTTCATTTAGGACTTTATAGAGGATGGAAGCTGAGAAAATGTACCAGCTGTTGACTTAAGCCAAGCCCAGATTTCATTAGGTACTTGTGTGAATCACTTGTAAGGAAAGACGGCTGTTCAGTCCACTTTGATGCAACCAATTCTAGCGGAAAAATTATTTTCTTGCTGCTCACCATCACATTCACATGTCACGTTTACCATATTCACCAGTTCAAATTGAACACTGTCATTCTTTTGTATTCAGATAAACCATTCAGTTGGTCCATTTTGAAAGGAAGCGCCGAACTCCAGTTTTGTGCTGTTACACTAGCTTGCTAACCAAGTCGACAATAACTTCAGACTAGGTGTGGTCGATTAATCATATCCAAGCGCTCAATCACTAACTTGCGTAAATGGGGTTCAGTCCACTCGATCATCTCGAAGGAAAGATAACTGGGTTCGCTGTGTTCAGTCCAGTGGACAACTTTGTAATCAGGACTTCTCGGTTAGGTTGAAGTTAATACCATCACTAAGTTGCTGGCAAAGGTTCGGGGATTTGGATAGTTTTAAACTGAACTTGAGGACCTTTGAAGTTTTGGTCATATAAGTAAAGTAACATATCTCACCTTTACAATACTAGATGGTGACTCAACCCTGGGCAGGAGCAAACGGATACCTACGAGTCCAACCTGAAAACGCATTATTAGTCGCTGGAATCGGTAACGCTGAGATGTTTCTTGGTAGTAACTCATGTATACATCAGAACTCAGTTTTTAAACGCCATTCGACTTACGAGAACTAATACGTCAAGCAAATTGCGTAACGTACAAAATTGGACTATCTCTCAGTCGTAAAAGCGTTTTATTTTACTTTCCTCCGTTGCAGCGAGAAGAAAGTGCCATCCGGACTGCAGAGATGCAGAAAGAAAGAAAGACAATAATAGCGGTCGGTGCGCCGAACCCCCTCCCCGTGATATCGACTGAGCAATCTCGGTGAAAAACTTTGATTGGCTAAACCCTAAGCAACTTTACATTACATTTGATTACATTTGATTACATTTGATCAAGTAAATGAAAATACCGCCAGCAAATCCGAACCCGCGTCTACCGGTAAACAGGATAGGCGACCGAAGTATATCTGTTCGGAATGCGGCCAGATATGTAAACCGAACTCTGGTTTGCCGGCGCATGCTTCTATGCATCGACGCAGAGATAGCGCAGAATAGGAAGTAGGTGCTCAGCCTACCCGTCTTTGACTGCGCGGAATGTGACGGCATCTTTCTAACCAAAATTGGTCTCATTCAGCACAGGAAGCATGCGAATCCCGGATAATGCAACTTCGAGAAGCACAGGTGCATGAAAGCTGCCTGGTCGAATTGGTCTCAGCAAGACTTGGTTTCTCTTGTCGGATTTGCAGATGAGCTGGTGTTGTCTTGCTCCACTCGACGTGAACTACATTACTGGCTCCCGTCCCATTTATCTAGCTGTACTCTGGGTAGCTTTAGAACGCGTCTGTATACTATGAATTTGTAGAAAAACCCTACCCTCACTGCCACTCCGAACAACGTCTCCCAAGCAAACTTGACCTTGAATATTGAATCTCAGGCTGCTGGGCATTCCGAGTGGATTGCTCCTTCGGCTCATACAGCTACAACCCAACTGGAGTCCAACAGCAAGGCTATCATACACAGCGATGAACTGCTAGCAGCTGTTCATGGTCCTTATGAAGACATTGTCATACTATTACTGGCAGGTTCACTGTTACAGGTACAGGCCTCACAAGCTTTTTCACACACCTGGCGACTGGTCGTTCGAACACCTGCTCGTGTCGCTGCGAGAACCTATACGAACAGGAAGCAGTTGGGAAAGGTTAACTGTGTTGCGATTCAAACCCTGTACTACCAGTGAAAGAAAGACGCTGCTTTTGCAGTCTCTTTTGGAAATTGAAGAACTGCCTGCAGGACAAACTGCGGTCTCCCAGATAATTCCAACGAGTACTGGTCCGCATTATTATCGGCTCATTCGCACATTGATGAGCGACCATCACGTACGATTCTGCCACTGGACTGGTCCCTGGTCGATCTGATCACTGGGGAGGAAGTTTCCCAAACCCTGAAGGGAATGGAACATACCGCCTCTAGTTCGAACAAATTGCTGCCCAGATATTTGAGGCGTGTGAAAGCTGATGTTTCAGTTTTGCCTCTTCCTGCTAACTGAAGGTTGTCCAATTCATTTATGACGCTCCTGCACAACGCTTGTTCCGAAAGTGAATAACCGTTCCACTCCCAACGAATTTAGACCTGTCGTCATTTCTCCAACTTTGGTACGTTGCTTTAGGAAGATTTTGATTTATCGTCGGGATATGTGTTTACAACTGTTTGCTCTTCACTTCGTATTCCTACACTGTGACGGTTGCTCCAAGGCAACTTCACTACTCCATGCACTGCTCCGGAACTCACACATCACGTATTTCAGCCTGTGTGCGGCCTTTACTGGCGTGTCGAATGCGTTCGATTCTATCTCGCAGGGTTCGATCATCAGGTCGGCCCAAGCTTTCGGTAAGCATTCGCCTCTAACACACTGCATTGCTGTTTCTTATCGGAACGTTTCCGTCATGCTCGAAGGGTCTATCCTCCGATCCCATATCAATTCATAAGCACAACACAACAGCTGTAGCTGACGTGTCTATTAATTTGGGCCTGGACATTATCCACTCACTAAGCGTCTTTGGCAGGATAGCCTGTCTGAGTATTCCGTTCAACTGGAAAAGTAAAACATCCACCACTCACCGACAGCAGCATCGTACGATGCTAGATCAAACAACCAAAGCGCCCCTGAATCCGCATCAATACCTCTACATTCTGAGATAGCATCTCAGCCCGAAGGTGAATCACTCATTATTATTGAACCGAGTCCACCGTAACATGCTCAAAGTTATGGACTGTACGATTCGCCAGTTTGTTCGGTTGTGGTTCCGCCCTCCCGGAGACACACCAACCAATTACATCTACACCCCAGTTTGCTTGTGCGGTCTGGGCATTCCGAGTTTGTTCACCACTATTCATATCTCACGCAAGCGGATAGACTGCTCTCTCCAGTCAATACCCAGTTCTGAGGAACGTGGTTGAAGTTGATTCGTTTAGCTCTATCAGGAGGGGCGCCAATGTCACGGTACGCGTTCGTGGTGTTGAACTGATAATCGAGGAGGAAGCCCATGCTGCGTGGATGGATAAGCTTTATCATACGCTAGATGGCGGTGGTTTTCAGGAAGTTTCGCGCTCTCCACTCCCTGATTATTGGCTATTCAATTTACACCGCATTTTCCCCAGAATTTTTATTCATGCCGTCCAGCTCTGATGTAATCTTTTTCGGATTGAAGGCCGGAATTCTCGAGGTGGCCGAAGCGGTCACGCAGTTCTCTGTCGTGGAAACTGTAATCAGCCAGATCGTCTAGCGCATATTCTCCAATCATGCTGGATCACCCACGATGTGTGATATGCTCAACACAACCGTGTGGCCAAGGATTTGACGAAGAGACTGCGCAATCTGGACCACGCAGTCTCCCAGGTGTTACGAGTATCAACGGCGAGCTCGTTCTTCAAACCCAACGTTATCGTAGTAGAAAACATCGCTGCTGTGCTACTGCACATTAGTATAGTGGACCACCACCAAAAGCAATTTGCCTGGACGGATAAATTTTGCGAAGTACGGGACCGACTGTCATAGTACCGTTGTTCAGTCGGCCCTCAATCCCCTTGACGTGAACTCTATTTCTCATTCGCCTGTGGCCATCTCTTCCCGTTGTATCATGTATCCATCTTCTTACAATGCAATTCTTCCACTGGAACTGCTCTCCGTTGCAGCCAATGATTTATGCATACTGACTGTCCTAGGTTCCGTGAAAACCTATGAGAGAACCTGGCGTCGATGGTTGGATTCTTCTGAAGGTTTTCTTACTATGAAGAACATTTCTTCGTCCCGATGTATGAATCTTGATTGTGACAGCACCCGTGTGCCCTGAAGAGCTCTTGATTTTGAGAAACTCCATTGTTATCCTGTCACTTTGTTAACATATCACATAAACCAATTTCATTTGATGATTAGAATTATTAACGTTTGCTACTCCCATATTCAGTGCTGTTAACATCGCAGTGCCGTTCATCTTACAAACAGCTTGCTTTGAATTTTCCTCCTCTACATTCTTGTTGCTTAAATTACGGTGTCAGCGCTTACACTTTCTTCGAAGGAAGCTGTATGACTTATTGTTCAAAATAAACGATAAATAATAATAACAGTATGTAATGGTTCCACTGTTCTACTTTTGACCTTCAAATTCGAAATTGATTTCACTGCATACATAATCATTTACCTTTCCTATCTCTTCCTCAGTCATCAGCGAGCCATTCACCCTTATCTGTATCCATATTTTAATATTTCTGCTGAATATGATTTTCGACTTTTGGCGCGCAGATTTGCCTTACTTATCCATCTTAGTTAAATGTGTTTCTAACATTTTGTGTAAACGCATCTAGACCTGACGTTGTGTTAGATGATATTCTTAGTCGCGATTGTCAGGAAACATTTCTTGCGATTGCCTCTGTTCTTTTTGTTAGCAGTTAAACTTTATTTAGGCTTCTGTGTGTCAATGATAGGGATGTTACAGTGGTATACGACAGAGTGTACGTCAGTGTTGTCCATCTTCAACATGTTTGTTCAGTTTTGTCGTAGACGAAGTAATGGAGCACTGTCTGCTGCCGACCGGGACTTCTTATCTTCGTGAGGATTGACCGATCTTGATTGTGTTGACATCATGGCACTGATAGCTGACAGTTTTGAAACCACCCAGACGACGCTAGAAGCTATGTAGCGCTCTGCTAAACTTTCCGAATGCGCTTTGCAGCCCCAAAGTGCAAACTGCTCCTGCAATATTGCTGTGATTACGCAGACTTAATGTTGGATAATGAAGATAATTGAGGCTACTGATGAGTAGTCGGGGATTTGGTTAATTTCAGTTTGAACATCACCCTCAATTGATCACAGCTGTCGCATCTCCATAGACTTTCCAGTCGGCCCCTTTCGAAAAGAAGCATTAGACTCGAATTTCGCTCTTGTTAGAGCTCGTCAGTAGTGCATATCATCGCCACTGCCGGGACTAGAACTCCGGCCACGCTGTTTATGAGGCAACCGTGTTTATCACTGCGCCATTGACCTCACGTTAGGCAGGACCGAATTATCATATGTGAACACTCATCCACTTCCGCTTAACTAAATTATTTACACCAATGACGTCGATTAACTGCAAACGCTGATCACGTAATTATGACAGAAGTTGAATATCACCCTTTTTGGATACAGGAAGAATAACTTTTGCCCTACCTTAAATACAGCTAAAAAATATCTTTGGTTTAAATGTGATAGAAAATAACTTCAGTATGACTTGATGCGTTTTACTTCATCTGGTCCATTTTTAATTGTTCGCATTTGATTCCAAAAAAGGGCAACATAAGTTTCCAGTCTCTTTGGCTTTCCTTCCTTTTCGTGGTTCTATTTCGAAGGGATCTACCGCAGAAGTTTTTTTTTTTAATTCATCCGGACTAACCATATTCTGCTGTTATCCGAATGGTATATATGTGAGCGCTATGTGTAACAAACGCATAATCACGCGATAATTTTGCAGGTGTTTTATTTTCATTCTTTCCAAAACTACAACGCAATTACTTTGGGTCATCATTTTGAAACATTTCGAAATTTTAATTTGCAAGCACACATGTTGAGAAACATTGATCAGTAGGCGAAGGTGTACGTCTCTTAGTAATCAAATGAAATTTCCACGAAAGTACAAGAATTATTGTGAACGATACGATTTTATTTGTAGTGGATGTAATGGAATTTATTAATCAGTCAGACAGCCGTCAGCATTAGAAAAGACGTCGCATTCCTTAAAGCCACAAAAACGCTTCTTTATATATTCCAAATTAATTTGGTGAATTGTATTTGTACCTCATCGAATTTAGACACAGGGGTTTTCCATCCAAGGCATCGCTTTCTCTTTGGTATCATACCACATACTAATATTCCCTTTCCACCTATTCTTTCTTGATAACCTCGCGTTGGAC
>JTDE01000181.1:226171-262825 GCA_014338405.1 Paragonimus skrjabini miyazakii | reverse complement strand
AAGGTACAATCTGTCAAGTCTGGGTCGATCAATTTCTTTTTGCTCACATATACACGAGCATATCGACAGTGCGAACGTTGATCGGGTGGCCATGTGGAAAACACGTTCATCGGGAAAGCGTTATACTAAGACATCTCTTGAACTCGTTTACCACTGACAATCAGTAGACTGTGTATCATTATTATAATCATTATCCATATGACAAATGCGATTATACTGGTACGTATTGTTAAACCTATCCCAGCTTGCGCGCATAAAACGCAGTAGGGTGCATCTACCTGAGTCCTACCTACCGGATGCCACGTATAAACGCTTCAAATTGCTTTGGCTTGTCTCGGCGACGGAAACCATTTGACTCGGGGGTCGAACTAGACGAGCACCCTGCTGCGCTGTAGTTGTGATGGAAGACAATTTCTTCTAACCTCTTTCCACAAAATTATAAGACAATCATCAGCTTAATAAAACTTCCGTTCGGCGCAGCTGGAAGATTTTAATGGTGAATGGGAGCGGATGACAAAAATGGTGGTGTTGGAGCAGAAAGAAGTTAACAAAGCTTAATCCGATGTAGAGCTCCATCTGCTCATGACGGCTAAATTGATTTCTCCATGCCAAAACTGGGGTGAAGCCTAGCACACTATTCAGACTTCGCCAGCGATCCGTGGTGACAACAGTGTTGTGTATTGGTGGATGTTGTCCGACGTCTCATTCCCTAATTGGGACTGTTCAGGCAAATGTTAGTCATTCAAAACAATGGAACGTCACGGCCAATGTATCCTGTCAGAACCACAAAAAAAGTATGCAAATCGCGATCAGCTGAACTATGTGTGGGTAGCGGCAGCAGCAGCAGCAGAAGGAACTGGGTCGGTAACTGTGTGCTACAAACCAGGGGCATTATTCTATTGCCTGTTTCATTCCATATTCCTTGTCGTAACTAGATAACTGCGAAACCGAACACCTTTTTAGTTTTATTCAAGAACACTTGATCAGCTTGCGTTATACAAATGTAATCTGATACGAGGAGCAGTAGTCATAAATTGGAATGTTGATAGTTCCCGAAAAACATTCGTTCAGGTACATGTACTTTTGAAAAAGTAATCAGTTTATACACAACTTAGGTGTATCCATGTTTTGCAGCGGAAGATCAGCTTAATGACAAAAAAGCATGAAATTTGCAAACCTTTGTGTTCAGACCCTGACTCCATTGACAGGCCAGAACAGCAATAGTAAAACAATGTTGTCTAGGTCACGAAACCGGTGGTGTTATCCTGATGTGCAGGGACTTTGTGGTATACGTAATGTTTACGCATTCTTCTGCTGCTTTTATGTGACAAACCAATCATTACGATTTTAGCAGAGGTCCCATGTGAACCTTTGTTATAATCAATCTGATAAACCTAGACGGATGGACACGGGAGAACATGGTTCCGGCAGTTCATATTGTTTATAGTATAGTTTAAAGTAGCAGTAACAAAGTTAGATTTAGGTATCGAACGGAAGTTCTGCGTGAATAATAGGTACTCCACTTGTGGTTGGCTTGACTGGTTCGTAACTTCGTGCATTTCTGTTGGTTAGTCTGCAGTCAGTTCCGTCAATTTAGGATCAGGGTAAACTCATTGACTTAACAGTGGTTCTGGATAATAAAGATTCGGACCCACAACCGCGTTGCTTTGAGTACTGTCAACCTACCTAGTTGGAGGTAATTGTCTTTTTATCGCAGTTTCTTGGAGGAGCCAAGTTACTAAGTTATTTTGCAATATATGACACTATATCACTGCATTAAGTTCAACTATCGTATAAAAATGTACACGAGCATTAGTCAATCTCTCGACGTCCTGTCTTTCGACACGTAAGCCATTCCCAATTAACCCTACAAGAGATCCAGCTGACTACCATATATCACTACAGCGGTCTATGCATTTGTGAAACTGATTCCATCACCTGTTAACCTGTCGTTAACAGACGGTCGGTTTTATTCGGCTGCTAAGATCCCAGGAACGTGTACTTCACACCCAACTAATAGAAAGCAAAATGCTCTGAGAAAATTTTACAGCTGGCTTAGTGCTAGGTGAGTTGTTTAAGTCAAGATTACTTAACGTGTTTAGTGCGAATCAACAGCAAACAAAATCGCACAAGTTACTATCTAAGCCACATTGAATTTTCCATGAAATACTACGAGTACACGATAAAGGATAAAGACGTCACTACTATACAGTACACAGATGGATACGAAAGCCGCTCTTTTACCTGAAAAAATAGTTCATACTGTATGAAATCTGTAATTTACAAATGTGTTTGAATATAGTGGCTTTCTCACACAACACGACGAGAAGCAACAGCAAACATAATAGGCTATCATAATAATCCACAGTGTTGGAGGAATGATAGCATAGTCCAATGGAAAACCATCGGAAAAATCACTGATTCAGACATATCACTTGAGTTGAGAAAATGCACATGATGCATGTGAGATCAACCGAGATTGGGACGTTGCAGTTTAAAATTGTATGTTGAGCTTGTAAGTTGTCACTCAGTGTATGTACATTGGCCAGTCAAAAATCAATTATGCACGTGCACCCAATGGTAGTTGTTTTTCTGCTGAGTGTCTGGAAATCAATAATGGACTGTTTATGGAAGTTAAGTTAAACCTACTCAAAGGAATGCTTCGGTGATCCGGTCGAGCTAGTTGAATGAGTAAGTAAGCCGAACTGAGGCATTGTTTCCCTCTCTGATCCGTCGGATGACGATCTTGGACTAATGAAGAAAGCATGTTCGGTGGTGTTTGAAGCAGAAACTACCTGCATTTCCTGCGTGCCAGCTTTTTTAATGTCGATTGCTTCCAGTTCGTATTCTGAAGCTTGATCGGTGAGTTCTAGAGGACTGTGTAAAAGCACATTTGGGAAGGTAGAGTAAGTATCACTTTTAGTCGTGATGTTCCATGTACTTATGCGGCTCCGCAGCGAGTCGGTAGGTGTAGTTGACCATGTTCCAGGAACTGAACAAATTGGTAACTTTCTTGTACAAACGGACCCGGGTTCAACGGTCAAGCCAAAACCACCTGATAGTTTTTGATCATGTGAAGTGACCGATGAAAGTTGTGGGGCGTTCCCCATACCTGCTTTTAGAGCCGTAGAATACAAATGAAACATATTCTGCCATAGTTCCATGTTGTTGTTTAATGGAGACGTACCATCCACTTGAAACTCAGACTTGTGGGCGATATTGATAGTGTTCTCAGTCCTGTTACCATCTGAGTGACAATGGTAAGATTTTATATGATCGGTTTCTCTGTATACCTCATCTGACTGATTTGGTGAATCGATCACACCCAAATTGCTGATACTGAACGAAGACAGCTTATTAGATTTTTCTCTATCAACAACCTCAGGCAAGGGGTTAGGTGGGGGTCGACGATTTTCAGTAAAATGCTGGCTTATATGTGGACGAGTGTTCAATTTATCATCGTTTATCATGCAGGATAGATTTGATGCCATTGAAAGTAGAACATCTATTGGCGGGCAATTCCACTGGGTCGGCAAGATTTGGCTGCCAGATGGGGGGACTGATAACGGAGTTGAAAGAAGCGGGTTTGGAGGTAGACTGACTGGGAGCCAATTGTGCATGATGTTGTTTAAGTACTCAGACGAAACTGAGGTAGTTGGCTTACAACCTCTTCCACTGATCGGCCATACGGTTCGTCCTTCAGTACTGAAGTCAGGATCTTTGTTGTTGGTCTCACTCAGCAAATTGAGGGATTTCTGGTAAGCACCTTCACTTTCTCTTTCACTCGGGTCCCAATACGTGTTTGAAAACCCTTTGGAATTTTCTAGGTGACTTGCATGTTTATCCTTCTCGGAATCACATAAACGACGGCGTTTTTGTTTTTGGGGAAGGTTTTCTGTTCGCGTATGCTGTGTTGGTATTACGGCTTGTAATTCCGGGTCACCGGGTAAACTAAATGCGTCTGATTCAAGCCAGTCGTCACTATTTCCTGGCGAGGTTGGTCCTTGATCTGATTGTAAATGTAGAGTAGGATTGTTCATGGACGACCCATATCGAGAATTTACATCGTAGAATGAACTCCCCGGTCTCTCAGAAGTAACTCGTGATACCGTGTCTGATTCTGATTGGGGTTTACGTTTAGACTCCAAAGTTTGGTCTTCCGAATGCGAACAGTTATCCGGATCGACATCGCTATCAGAATTTTCCAGGTTTCTAGAGAAAGATGATAGAAATATCAAAAGAAACTGACAGTTGGTTTTCAAATGAGCCTTACAAATGAAGGTGTTCAGCACAATTTTTCTGCCACATTTCCCAGGACACATATCTCATAGTATAACAGCCATGCCTTTTAAACAGAAATAATGGTGTCTAAGTGGCTAGTTCTAAGTACACGTTCTGAATTGCCTCAGATTTTCTGGCAGACTTTTGTGCTAAATCTAGGCTTGAATTTCATTTCTGTATCATACCTACTGTGCTCCTTATCAGAAAGAAACACGGTGACAAAATATTCCAGTTCAAATTGTTACCCCGAGTCAAAAGGTATTTTGGACTATATACTTTTTGCATTAAAAAAAACAGAAGCCGCAGAACTATGCATGAAAACGTTTTGGATTTAAAATCGATTCGACTACCTAGAAAAAATAATACGACCTTCTGTTCAGCCTAGTTCTAACTGACTTTGTGGGTCCAGGATACCTGAAAATATCCCGATCCCATTGTGATCATACTACTTATCGGAAGCGAATATTAGATGGTGCTATGTCGCCTGCGGATGCAGTGTTTACGGTAGTGTCATACCAATAGAAAGGTTGTAAAAATTGTTGAACTCTGTTGATCCAGTTCAGTAATCCAAAGAGAAAACAAGTATCAAGAGATTGTTATCTTTTCTAATCCTTTCTGCTGTTCACACAAAACCAATACATGCTCCATTGTCAAACACGACCATCTATTAAAAGCAAAGTTGCTGAAGCAAATGTAAGTCTATCAGTTTTTTGTAGCAACTTGCACTGATCATGTAAACCTGTTAAATAAGATTGGGGCTAGAAGTCGCGTTTTTAACATCCCGATGTGTTCCTTTTCTCGGTATCAGTGTGAACGGTAATTACGTGGAATGGTTCGTAGCATTTCCTGCTGCCAGTCAAGTGTAGTTGAAAATCATTGTAAAGCCTTTGAATGTATCAAACAGTAGTGGTTGTGTGATTGGAAAGTCCGATCAGAAGTTAAAATCTAAATTAGCGTTCACATGCCATTACAACCTGCAAAAGTTTATGTTAATTCACTAAAATAATCTTGGTTGTCAAGCTCACCCTTCAAAAGTGACTGTCATCAGCTATGTCAGCCTTTTCACCGATTATTCAAAATCGATTTGTTACTAGAACAACGTAAAAAAATGGAGGTCTTACGTGGAATCTCCAAATTTTTTGTCCTCAATGCTTTCAAAGGTTACTACCTAACTACCATTGGGAGTGGTATTCATACCAATAGGTGAATCCTTCACTCCATGTCAATGTATTTGCTGTTCCAGTTAGGCTATCTTATGATCTGCAAACGTTTCGCTACCATGCCAATACGATTTCTGCAAGAACACAATGACACTGTGACATAAAACTGTGAGAAGTAAACGATCAGGATAACTTATTATTATCATCAGTGTCAGCATTCTTACATATAAATGTTTTCGCTTATAACCATCGGAAATATTACACCCATTATATTCTGAATGAGTTGCATTCATCAAAATAATTATTAGGTCATCCATTTTAATGTCAGCGTTTTTACTTTTTGACTGCATATTTTTATTACTGGAGAGTATTTAAAACAACGAAACAAGGCGTTTAAACGTAAAACAATAGTAGACCGATAGCATACGTAAAACAAGGCCGGATAGAAAATAATTAGAAGTCTTCTAGGAGCTACCGTTTTTAACCTGTTCACCAGCAGTTTACGATCTTGTTATTTCTGCCTGTGATTCGATGAGCGATGTTCACCATGTGGTCGATGCTGAGCCTGTTGTTCCAATGTAGATTGTATGAGTGGGTTTTTGTAATTATTCCTGACCTTGGCCTTCAGCCAAACTACTCAAAATTTAGCTCTTACAGTAAGAGAAAAGAGAAGATATTGGTTCATAGCGATGTGAGAACGAACAGAACAAAGATTGCCGACCAAGTGAGTAGAACGAGAAATGCTGTCAGCACATTCCTGTCGAATCTCATTTCCTGTCTCCCATTCAAACGGTGTGGAAACGGAGTTTACCTAAACGGAATAAAGGAAGGCTCGTTCGTTCTGGTTTGAATGTAACAATAGACCCTTCACATATGAAAAGGTCATAGAAACTGCAAGCAAATTAAGCTGACCAGCCATGTTTTAATGTGCCCTACCTAGCTTCTCCGAAGCTGTTATTAAGCATTGTAACTCATATGTAACGCCTGTTTAGGTTGAATGATCACGGTGACGACAGTGTTCACTGAAGCAGTGCTGCCAACGTTATCAGTGGGAAAAGTATGCTCAATTTGGAAGGCCCAGATGTTTAACTGTTGCACTGGTACGAACTGCGCGAAAATCACAGATTTTCATTGTAACAAGACGACGGCTGTTTGGTGATGTAGAGAGGAATTAATTCTGTGGGAGGAACAAGGTTAGTGAAATTGGAAGGAGTGCGGACGGTAGCTTCCTACATATAATACTAGCCATAAGGTCACGACCGTAACCCTATGGAATGCCTATGGAACATCATCGTAAGAGAATTATATTAAATGGACCAGTTTTCATCCTTAGGCGTCCAGAGACGGCACTTCGCAAGAATGGCGCAAAAGTGTATGGTGACCTATTAAATTACATGTCAAACAGCATGCAGGGGAAGTCCATTTCGTCTATAAAATAAGGATGTGCAGGTAGTTCATTAACCACTGAAATACTTTCCAGTTTTTTCGTGTTATGTTTATTGTTGGCTCAAGTTACTTTTATTATTTGCGAACATTTGGATCGAACGTTGTGTTGTATCGAGTATGCCCCAGAAAACCGAACTGTGTGGATAAATAATTAGTCCGGATATTTTTAAAAGGATGACATTTTTAATTATGTCACGCAATGTGGGTCGTTCAATGGTTTTGCACAAACACTTCACATATTTCCGGATGAACCGGGAAGTAGGTCACTTGTATGAAAACTGGCATTCCCTATTTTCTGCCAGTGTCTACATGTATACAGTCGTATTGGCTTTTTCAATACATGCCCATTAATACGGGCCCCAAAATATTCCCTGATTGAACGAAAGGAAGTTGCATACAGACAAAAAGAGTAGGGGTTATTTCTAAGCAGAAACCTAAGTTCGCTATTGGCAGTGGAGGAGAATCTTAAACTGCGGGTGGATAAGGAGAACTGTCTACTAGCTGATAGCGGAAAATAACACCTCACTGATTGCCGACCTTTTTGCCGCCAGGCGGTAATTATTGGTCCCCGAGTGTGGACCACGAGCAGTAGTGAACCACCGTTCTGTGAAAACCAAACGCTACAATGTATGGATGTCCCCGGTTAAGTGGTCACCCGAATACAGTTTTATGTCATGTTGATGGGGGTTGGGAAGAACAAGGCATTATATGCAATAACAATGTAGTTACAAGAGTTGATAAATAAGTGTCCACAGGAGCACTGGTTAACCTTGGGAGATTTTTCTGGATTTCCGCTGGCTGTTCTTTCTTCCGAACATACGTATAATACGGATGGCAATTCACACATGCCCGAATCAAAGTTACGAGACGTAATTAATTTCAAGTGCCCAGTGGTTTTGTACACCGCGTCTACCTTTGGTGCTTGATATTGGAGGATTTTTACATTTCCTAAGATGGCCACTGGCCAACGTTAACGAGAACATACCGTCCAATGAATCAGAAGTCAATATTCTCGCACACCCTAGCACAACAAATGTGATATGCATGTATACCGAGTAATGGCTTTCGTGTATACACGGCGGCATAGTTTTGTGTTATTGATGACTGATCTGTCATGACATGCAGGAACACAGTGACAGGCACCAAACCTGACGTGGACATACGAGCTGTAGAACCTCACTTGATAGTGAAATAAAGGAGACCACCAGGTCCGAACCTGGTAGGCTCTACTACAACAGTTCAGGACTTGTCTAGTTCACTTCAAAACAACCTCTGTCTGAATTAAGGGGTTTCAAAAATGTGTCTGAAATAGGATCCCAAAGATTTGTGACAAACTCAGCAAGCTTTGAGAAGACTATCGAAATCTATCTTACTTGGGTAAGGCTGTACCAGTTTGTCAAGGTTTTCTCAGCTGCGAACGGTTTACAAGATTAACTGAGGGAATAAAACTATCAGTTGTTTGGTAAATACATATTGCGAAATATAATTAATGTTATCGTTACCATTTCCGAAATAAACTTTAGACTGGATTGCACATCCGAACAGAATTGCGTACTACTTTGAAACAAGTGTGCCCAACACAACGTACGATAGACTCTCTGGTAAGCGTGTTTAAACACAGATAATTTAAGACGACACGTCACAAGCACTCCAGATAATTTCTTGCACAACTTGTAAACATTTCCTCCAGTGAGTGTGTTCTATTCTTAAAAATCCATTCGTCCAGAAATATACATTAAGTATGTTCTTTGTCGTTAATAGCCGGTCGTTATCTCGAATTGCCGACTCTGTCAATGTGGTCTCACACTGAGCTTGTGCCTTACGGTCTACATTTCAGCAAACGTCGAAACAAACAACATAGAACTATTAGTGTAGCTTTAGTTAGCTTCGTTAATGGAGCCAAGTTAATTACTTAAAACGAGCTAAAGAAGGTAGGACAAAAGAATTCGTAATAGAACTAGTCTATGAACACTTAAAAGTCACAAAAACGCAAATAACTCCGTCACATAATAGAGTGGTGTTGTGAATAGGTTGAACACATATTGAACAAGCGAAAAACTTACTGATTCTTTGCAGCCGCTGCTCTATCCCGTTGTCGTCTGTTTTTAAACCAGTTTCCGACTTGCGTTGGAGTGAGTCCGGTTGCACTGGCTAGTTCCCGTTTCTTTGCTGGACTTGGATATGGATCCTGTAAATACCATTCTCGTAATAGTCCACGGGTTCGTTCTTTAAAGCAGTGAGTTTTTTGCTCTCCATCCCAAATAGTTCTAGGCATGGGGAACTTCTTACGTACTCGATACTTATCAACTGGACCTAAGGGGCGCCCACGTAACTTCTCCGCCTCTTGATAGTGTGCTTCTAACCACATTGCCTGTAGTTTGACGTGGGATGATTTCGGAAAAGTGTGACGCTCCAGGATAGCGTACAGTTCACGAAAATTGTTTGAGTGGAAAGCGACCAGTGCTCGGGCCCTAAGAATTACTTCGCTGCGGTTCAAGACTTCCCATAGACTAGTGTTCAGCGGCAGTGACCATAAAAAGCGACTCAGGCGTTCTATATCACCAGTCTCTTCAAACGTTTGGCAGACGTGTATAATTTCTTGTGGGATGAAAGAAAACGGCAATGAACTTTTTGTATCTTGGGTAGGAAGCTGAAATTCCGTGTTGTTAATCTTGTGGGTTACACCTGATTTGGTGCACTTGGTCGGAGTATGATTTAGGTACCTTGAGCGCATTCGGTTGTTCTTCAGACCCATGGGTTTGCTAGTTGGTGGAAAAGGTGGTGATATAAATTCGATGTGTTGTCTACCCGCCACCCATAGTGCGCTGGGTGAGGTTGCTGATCGTTCAGGATGTGATGTGAAGACTTTGGTACCTGTTTTATGCGAGTTAGAAGGCAGGGTTGATATAGGCGTGGAGGAGGGAAAGCAATGAATGTTGGAGACGGGACTTTGATTCTTCAGCCATTCTAACTGATCAATCGTTGGCACTCTGGTTACCGGTTGTGACAGTAATGATTGTGATGTGTCCAATCCAGTGATACTGAAGTTTCTTGCTGCTGTTAGAGCGGCCAAAAGATTTTGTGGATTAAATATCCAGTCCATTGGAGTTGGAAAAGGGAGTGGAGCACGCGGTCCGGTTTTTGATAAGTCTGTTGGTTGCTGACCAACACTGACCTCTGAAGTAGAGCTGGCTGTCGGGAGTGAATGGCCAATTGGAATATTGTCACTGTTCAGTTTAACTCGTGGACTTAGTCTTATGGACGACTGTAGATCACATTCAGGTAGTTTGGTTAACAAGTCCTTAGGAACGTTGACACCCAGAAATGCATTTTCGTTTACTTCGGTCTTCGGACAGGAGTGAGTTGGTACTGATTGAGGAGTATTGGGAATGTCAGTGAACAGAGCCGATGGGAATAAACGTCGCAGATTAAAATTTTCTGCTTTGACTCTCTCCAAATCCTTGTCCATTTTGAGATGAAAGCTGGTGGCCATTGATTTCACAGATGACTCCGCAGGAATGGTGGCCATATTTAAATGCATCTGTAGTAGCACAGAACCTAGGTGCGTTTGAAAAATTGAAGAAAGCTGTTACTAGTGAATGGTTGATCTAATGGATGCCGATCAGTCTTACAGCCGGCTTTGTACGATAATCGCACGCGCACGCACCCGATCCGTGTAGCAGAAATTCTCGCAACGAATAAGCGTGGGTGAGCGTGCCTGTATGTGCGTTTGAAGGAGGTGAAGTCGTGTGTACCGCTTGTGGTAAGGCATACGTCTCGGTACGAAACGACACACAGGACAGAGAAGTGGGGGCGACCCCACACTGCAGGGGTCATGTAGATGATATGACCGCGGTGACGGCGACTACCACATGTGTATGACCGGAGTTGATGCCACCGCAAACGACGATCGAATGCACCGTTGAATACGCACACGCACCAGCGCAGGCTTGGGCACAAGCGCACACCACATCGGTGTGGTGTGCATGTCACGACGCCGCCTGCTTTCCTCACCCGGACTTCGGTCATTGGACAGTCGGGTCTGGCATATGCGAGGTAAGAGAGGAGACAATTGATAGCAGGCATGGCTAACAGTGCCTGTCACGATCTGGCTGAGGATACATGAGAGCGTATGTGTGTGTGTGTGTGCGTTATTCGCTTTGGTTAGTGCCGAATAGACTCCCCTTCAGACGGCGTGTAAAAGAGCAGTGGTGGTATCAGTATGAGAACAGTGGACACGATGTGGTTTGGTAGTAGTGAACACACAGTAGTGGGTGTTTCACTGTCAACGTAACTAGGTTACTAGTCAAATTTTATTACGGGTAGCCACCTGAAAACTTTAAACGATCACCTTTGAGATCATAACTGCTTCGTTGGAACAGTTTTAAGGTTTAGAACATCTGTACCAAAACTGATTCGGACAAGTCGATTTATTGTGATGATAATTCGATTGTCTAAAAAGTCAACAAAGTTAACGTTGTGCTGTCAAACTTTTGAACAATTTAAGTGTTGAGTTTTTACAACAGCAATATCCGATCACTTATTTACACCAACTGAAAACAAGTTGAATTAGATAAGGACTTCAATTTAGCTGACCGTTTGCAAGCAATTACATGCAATTGCTACAAGCAGATACACGTTGCATTGATAGGTGCTCATGATTAATGATGTAGGAGCAAGCAATCGACGTTTATTCACTACCATTGTAATGTTCAGTATTTGCCTAACTTTTAATCTCAAGCATATTTCGGTGTTTGTATTTGAACTGGATCAAATAGAACCATTGTTTAACGGTAACACATCAATTCAACTACGAGTATTTCATGCAAGTATACACGATTGAAATGTATACTGATCAGTCCCAATTTCACAAACGAATCTTCGTGTTCCGTTTTATCATCAGTTGGAGTAAGCGGTTCGGTTAATGTCAGTAACTAAGCTGAATGAAGTTTACATCACCGCCAAGATGTCTGTTTATTCAAATAACACGTCTGATATGCATAAGTAACTGATTCAAATCAGGCTGATTGCACACACAAAATAGCCTCAATCCAAGCAGATGCAAACGTTCACCAGAAAAACGTCACAACTAACTGGTTCAAGAAAAGCTACTCGTCAGTAAGCTATGAATTCGGGTTAATCATTCCGTATGCGGTTAGTGTATGGTTCTATCATGAATGCGCACAGTTAGGGCAATTTTAGAAAGGTGTTTTATAATGGCGACCATGCTCATTTATTGTACACAGTCAACCCGAACGGATCATGTGAAAGGACCTTAGTGCTTCGTTTTTTACTGAAAATCTGAAATCACTAATCGTTTTCGATAGTACTGTGCGTCTGTACATCAGCAAACCATCTGGCATTGCCAACGTAAAAAAATAAACCAGACTTCAACAATTACTGACGAAGGCATTTCACATGTAACTGGCCATCACTCCTACCGAGTCTGTAATTCGATAAATTCTTCAGTCGCAGTGGCAGTGTCATCCCCTTTAACACTAACCATTTATGCAAACCTACCTATAGAATAGTTACTTATAGCGTGACACCTATGTCCTTATTTGTGTGTGAAGTAAACATGGTTTTCATGGAACTTTATGCCTTCTCTCGTTATGAACGTTTATAAGGCAACAAAGTGTGGCATTGGGGATTTTGACGTGAGAAGTGAACACTTTTCAAGTTATTATGAAATGGGACTCTCATCATCCCTGTATGTCATCATCACTGACCCTAATCGCTTTCAGGTTTATGTCGAATTTTCGGTTTACGTAAAAATTGTTCATGAGTTCCCTAGTAACAGTACACTCACTGGTTTCTACTGATTGGATCTGACCACTGTGTTTACAATCTTTTACCAAAAAGTTGCAGCAAACCCATCATTGAAATATAATTCGATGTACTGAACAGAATGTGCCTGATTTTCTGGGCTAGCGAGAGAGCCTGTAGATACTTATGGGCAAGTTAACTTGTACAGATTTCGATGTTCTGACACACTCCGATTAGTCAGTATATTGTGGTGAACCTATATCCCTCTGGAACTTCAGTGGGACGTTTGGAACTGATGAGTAGTCCGAGGTTTAGTCAATTTCAAGTTAAATATTATTCACCCTTGACTGCAGACATCGCACTCCGAAAGATTTTCCAGTCAGCCTCTTTTAAACAGAAGCGTCGGACTAAGGCTTCACTCCTGGTAGAGTTCATCAGCAATACATTTGCACCTTTACGTATACTGACTCATTGATTTTCCTTACCCAAGAATGAAAGGGCACAGAGTTTGAGCTAAAAATTAATAATCAAAAACCTTTGATCGGATTGGAAACTAGTAAGTTTAATAAAATGCACATTCAGTAAGCTTGCGCATACTGAATATTGAGTGTGAAACCTACACCATCCACCTTAATGTATGACTACTTTTCCAATCGTCAGTACATTACTTTTTCCATCTTTCTGTTGTCTATGTTGATACTGAGCAACACATGCTGCTCAAAAGTTATTATCCCTTTTCCTGTCTTCTGGTTTTTCAGTAGTTCTGACATACCCGGTAAATATGTTGATGCTTTTAGAAACGTACTGAATAACCCACACTCATATCGTGGTACACAAACATGTTAAACTGGAACGTTACTTCTTGCTTTCGACAAATCTTCGTTGCGTTTGAGTCTCCGACTTTAATTCTACTCCTCATTTTACCGGAGCTGATATACTGCGCTTTGATTTTGTTGCCACCTGGTTATTGTGACCCAAATATACACTTTCTCGTTCCAGTAGGCAAAACGATTGAGGTTTCTGTGGACACCCAGAAAATAACAATGAAGTTGGTAGGACTGTTGCAACTTTCTCATCAGTTATTTTTACAAGCGTTTCCGTAAAACAGTGAACATTCTTGTCAAGATGTAGGTGCTTTTTTGTTTAAAGCGAGCGGCATTCAACAGTTTTTCCCATCCAGGCATATCTTTAGCAGAATGCCTATTCTGTGACTTTCTTTGTGTGTTTCATGACCTTCTTTAGGCGTTTGTCTAGTTACAACTGGTTTTGATAATATTCCCAAATAACTATCGTCTATTCATTTACACAATGGTCGGAGCGAATGGGCCTCTCAATTAGTATGCAGCGCTATTATATATTTAGTTTACTAAACAAATGTTTTCACTTTGTTGATGCAGAGAAGCAACAATACATCACCGAATAAAACGAACAGACTGATATAGAAAACGTCATCCGTACAGCCTTCGTACATTTTTGTTATTTTAAGTTTCGAGATGGCATTAAACTGAAATCTGGCAAGCATGATCTAAATGGGCGGACGTTTCTTCTAGCAATTTGGTTTTTATTTTTTTCACCTGCTATTCAGAATTATGCGGAGAACTAATCTTACTATTTTATAGTTGTTGAGCGAACAAATTTTGTCCAAATGCGTTTAGTAAGATATTATTTTGTATTATGTTATTTTGAGTTTGTTTGGTATTCTTTCAATTGCTGCTCGGTTGAAACAAAATGTTACCCTGCTATTTACATGGGATGTTTGGAGTGTCCCAATTAAAAATAAATTCAGGCGCCTTCATGAAGAGATCAGATTACAAATCTTCTCTATTAGAAAATGGGTGCCTCGGCGCAATACTTTCATTCAAAAAAACAAAAAGAAATTATTAGCTAAGTCCGAGAAAGATCCTAGTGAAACATTTACTAATCAAACCAGTTTGGGATATGACAAGTCTAAGCAGTTAGATCCCATTAAGGTGCACGTACATACTTCTCAAAGTCCTTATGAGTTTTTACAATTAATTGAAAATGACTCTAACAAGAGCGAAACTCGAGTCCATTGTTTCTTTTGGAGACGGGCTAGCTATAAAATCTACATGAATTAGAGAGCTACGGGAAACTGCAAGTGGTGTCTAACTCGAACTTAACGAAATCTGGGACATGGGTAGGTTGAAATATCTGACCATAGGACGTGCAAACTAAAACAAATTTCTCAGTATGGAACTGAAAATTCTTTCAGCACTCAGGGCGAACCTCAGTCACGTAATTTTTCTGGAAGTTCACAAAGCATTGTTTTTGAAGCAGTGAGCTCCTTTCATTAATTGATTTACCAGTAGTGTATAAGTTGTGAGAATAACCGTTTCAGAGTGCCAAAAATTACGTAGGTGCTACTTGAAACTCACCCGCAAACCAGAACTACGGGTCTTCACTTGGTTCTATTTGTAAATCTTAGGATGATGTAAGAAATGTAGCCATTAAGAATGATAACCTTTTCTTTAGACTGATGCTTCTACAGTGGATCACTGAAGTAGGGCGAGTAAACATACGTGTTCTTCAGACTATATATGCTTCTGGCCATGAACAGTATTATTTAAATCCAAGTCATTCTTAACAACCTATCAGTGGTTTATATTGTGAGTTCTCTGACATTGTTAGGCCACTGAGATATACTGAAGGTTGTTTTTTAAAACTGGGTAACAATGGAGACGTCTGAGTGGACCACACAAAACTTTACACCTGAACATTGTTTAAAACATAAAAGTGTATTAAACGTGATTTTTCCACATAAGAATGTCAAACGGTAAATGGGACGAACAATTTATTATTTTCTCTATAATGGACTGAGGGTTTCACATCCATATAATCTCCGATCAACCGCTAATAGGAAGAGACTTTCAGCAGGGCATAGAAATGCAGCAGCTGAGGTGTAAATTTTCGTCGATGTTCTCATCGGCCGCCTGTGATAACCAACTGCTCCGGTGACCTACTGTTAAGTATGATGGACTTATAACATCTAACAGCTGAGATGTAATCATTCTGTGCAATGTTAGTTCATCAACTATTGTAATAAGCAACATCGGAAATTCGCAATTCCAGCATAACGAGTTAGTTTTTGTCAAAGCTAAACATAAAGAACATTTTACAGCAGCATGCTTTCTTACTTTTGGTCTCACCGCAGCACTCATTTTATCGTACAATCCAAAACTAGTCTGAGTAAATAGTCCAGACAGTGGCAAGGACATGTACTACTGACGAACTCTAATGAGGGCGAAACTCGAGTGTAGTGCTTCTTTTCGAAAGGAGCCGACTGGTAAGTCTATAGGAATGCGACAGCTGCGATCAATTGTGTTTGATGTTCAAGTTTAAATAGTACCATTTCGAAAACAGAAGGCCAGCTAGAGTCGGGAAGACCGGGAGAGTTATTGGTAATTAGAAAGAGATTCATATCCGTGAAAATAATTCACAAAATGAAGCTTCTGTGGGTTAAGTAGCATCTTAATATGGAAGCCATTTGGTCTGCTTTTCATTTTAGAGTTTTTGCGTACTAAGGGTGGGACCAGTGAGGTAAATAAAACCTGCATATTAGTAATGGGCATAGATAGTTTAGAACTGTTGTATTAAACATTGAAGTGTGTACAATTCATAGGGGTTCCTGGTGTCAAACTATGTGATTTCACTACAAAATCAGCGGGCTAGAAACAGCTTCCCTGCCATCCAAAGTGGCAGCCCGCAATTCGTCAAAATTTTCTATGTCCCATCAGTATATGTAGGTAACAGAACTCCATTAGCACTGTTGGAATCTGGAAAGTGACTTCAATCAAGATAGAATATGAGTTAACTGAAGCTTCCTAAAATATTTTGTGTCTTTGGATATTTCACTCTAGGCCTGGTTGCCTTTGTCTTTTGAGGAATGCAACTCATACTAATTACCGGGATACAACCATTTTGATGCATAGCTCAGCAAATTTTTGCTTCATTTTATGCTTACGCTAGAATTTATTAGGAGATCATACACCTGCAGTTGATTCTTGTTGGTTGAATCCGCTGGAAATTGTTGGGACTGTTGTATTTTCATTTGTTTTCAAGCCCGTAGACAACACTGTAAACGGAAAAGACCGCCAAACAGGCTTGTTTAGAGTAAAATTAGCACGATTTTGGAATAACAAAATTTATACAGGCTTCGTGGTAGCCATTTTTCTGTGGCCGTCTTTGTTGTTACATTGACGACATTGCCACCTGATACGTCTTCAGCCGTGTGACACAGTTACACTGCTTATACACCAGTCATTAAACAAAATGCATATAACAAAAATCGTTCTCGCACAAAACTGTTCTCGAAGGATGACAGCGGATTTGGTCTACTTATATCTTGAGCAGTTGGAGATGTTTGAACATGCGTAACGAACACTGAACCCGTATGTGCTGACAGACGTTTTAAACATATAGGTTTAACAAATTATGAATGGGGTAACATTTTAGCTTGAACATTTGGTTCAGGTGAACGTGAAATGCCTTCTGATGTGTCACTAAGAAGACTACACTTTTCTCCGTCTATACTGTGAAAAAATCACGTAGAAGTTTATTATTTCGACAAAAAGATGTGTGTTTGGCTGGACACATGAGACCTGTGGGAATGTTCAAGTTGTCAGGTGAACCAGATTGCTCAAAGTTGACCCCAGTAGCGAGTAAATAAGTGAGCGGGTGGTCACATAACTACCGATTGCGCCCCATCAATGACGGGAGCACAGATGGTAAAACCTGGATACTTGTTTGATTAGCTTATCATTTGGTTGGTTCACCAACGGTCATCGTGTCGGTTAGATGAACCTGATGTGACTAACTGTCCTCAAACATTTGATAAAAATTTCTGGGGAGGTGGTTGGAGTAACAAGTAGCTGACTGGAAATGGGAGCTTGCTTATCTTTCTCATTCTTTGCATCAAATAGTTGCAGTCTTTTGACTTGAAGAGTTGAGTTTACACGCACTCACGCACGTACATTTCAGCTTCATGCTGCTGGTGTGGTTAAGCTTATAAACACCGAATATGTAGATTGATTGTCCGAAGTGTATGCTGCTGCTGTTTGAAAACATTGAAAAATCTTCCGTATAGACATGCTGCAGAATTGGTTTGCTGCGTGAGCTGAGTTAGCTAACCGTTCAGGTGGGAGGAGATTACATTTTTAGTTTCACTAAATCGAGACGAGTATTTACAGAAAGCTGAAGTGAGGCTTATCTAAAGAAGTGTCAAACATCGCATCATTGTGCATATATTAGTGAGGAGTAATAGTTGCGTTTGCTGTTGTGAAGTGCACCGATGCGACAGAAATAAAAAGCGTATCGTTGAATCCCTACATTGAGTTAAGAAAGGTAGCCGTTTGCGACGTTCAGATTGTTGGACTTTATCCTTCTTGTTTGTAATTTTCAGTTAGGAAACGTCAACATATTAATGCGTTTTAGAAGTCATTGATGAAATTGTGTGTTGGTAGCTACCAAACTTCCAATAGTCCGTCCACTTTTCTCCTATTTATCAGTATGAATGTCCGTCCGTCGTAAGGAACTTGATTTCTAGCGTTCCCCTACTTGTGTTAACGCCACGCACACAATACGATACTTCAGATAATAAAGATTCTCAACCTAAGCGAAAGGAATCTACCAAATCGTGGAGGTAGGGAAAGTGGATGAAGTCGGTTAACATATGTACTTAACCTCAAACAAATCAAATAGTTGAGTCGATGGATTTTACGGCGACTCGCACATTTAAGTGACCTTGCTCCTTCCTGTTTGCCTCCAATTTTCATGATAGGGTAAGTCGTACACACCGTTTGATTTGTCAACTGCTGTTGTCGTCTCAGTTTCTAAGATTATAATCAAAACCTTTTGCTTCAGGAGAACTTCATATATCATCAGAGTGGGAATCAAGGGGAAACCTGATAGTGTGAATATAAACTCTTGTAGATTTCCCACTCAACAAATGGTGAAAGTTAGTTTACGGTTGTGAACTTTCTTTTATTGCAGTAAATTGAAAACGACTAAGTGATGTGGCTAGCTAACCTCCAGACAGCCACTGACTTCACGCTAGGTTTGTAATTAGGTTGGTCACAAATATGCGAAACTGATCTGACGGACGTTCTTCCTGATGGTCTCTATCTGATATGCACAGACAGGGGCGACACTGATCCTGGTATATCATCAGAATCGTCAAAAAACACAGAAAACACTGCAGAATTCTTCTGGGATTTACTGTGTTGCTTACCGCGTATTTAGTGTGCTTGAATCTCGAGGTTCAAAATCCAGCGTAGACTTCATGATACTCATGTATAATGCTGGGGGACTATGAATGCGCATCCGTGAAATCCTTGTTATATCCGTCCTCAGGATCCTGTTTAGGAGACGCTTTTGGTTTGCATAACTTGTGGTCAGCAGTTGAATAGCCGTTCTGATCCAACCAATATGTTATGTCAGTTGGTCGCCAGTTGAATTTCTGTGCAGACATTTCACCAGGATACTGCCGCAAAGCACCCTCAAATACCTTAAGGCGTGCGCAAATTACAGTGCGTTCTGACTTTCCAAATGGGTCGATCGGGTTTGCATGCACACCAACACTTCTCAAAATAGCTACACTGACCGTGTACGCAAATCATATCCGAAAATCACACCTGTTGTGCAAAATCTGCTCCACAATAACGTCACGGATAAAGTCGGACGTTATCGTATCACCAAGCTAATCAGGCTTAAGTTGTTGAGTTCCGAATTCTATAAAAACCCGATTTGTTCCATGTTATGTTGTAATCAGCAAAGCTGCCCAGTTGCACGCAAGCGCCTGCGCTCCTCCTGACCTGCTAAGTAGATTTGTCCAGAAAACAAGATATTAAATTTGAATGCCAAGAAAACATGTTATACTACACCTAGGCTGCTCAAGACCAAGCAGAAAAGAACACTTTGGTAAAAGCATTATCTAATAGGTGTGTGAAACTATCAGACACAGCCGGTTCAAGTGCGACTCCAGTCCTGGTTGTTTCCACTCATTTGTCTGACCGTCCAACCGTCGGTTCGTCAGTGGCTTGGACACACTCAGACAGCTTCTTCCACCAGCTCACCCAGCGTATGTGTGTGTGCGCGCGAAAGAACGAATGAAATTACAGACCGGATGGTCAACCTTTGATCTGTGTCCCACAGGGGATTTGCAATGTATTGAAGGTCTGTTCATTAGACCAAACGGATCGCGAATGGTCTGGCACTGGTCTGTATGTCTGTTTGTTCACATGGGGCGTCAGTCTACATGTCTTTGTCCATAAAACAGATTAACAATAATACGATTGTTAATAGCCATTAGGGAAAATTTAATACATTAGACGTTGCAGCAGTTAGAGGGGAATAATTCTTGAGTAGTCGTTAAACTGGAATGTACATAAGAACGTATATGTGTGAAAACGAGACTTCCGCCTCTAAAAACTCTGGCGGTTTTTCACACTTTTCACTTTCTTGCTAAGGAAATATCTGAATAGGGACTTTGGCTGGCATCATGGAGGGTTACCAGTTCGATTCTATTCAGACTATCTCTATTCAGTGAGTACAAACATGGACGTAACCGATGTTGGATATCGGTGACTCTCAAGAAGCAACAGAAGATTTAGTTTAAGTCCGTGCGACCGTAGCCAACGGGAACTGGCAATCAGAGTCGGATTGTATCCATGCACATTAGGTTAG
Organism: Paragonimus skrjabini miyazakii; assembly: GCA_014338405.1. NCBI lineage: Eukaryota > Metazoa > Platyhelminthes > Trematoda > Plagiorchiida > Troglotrematidae > Paragonimus > Paragonimus skrjabini miyazakii. Next base: position 242,471 of record JTDE01000181.1, on the reverse strand, counting down.
TGTAAGGCAATTTATTACTTAATTATACGCAAAGTTCTCCGACACAAGTCATGTTCAGAATTGGTGGCCGAGTGGGGAAGTTTGACTAATAACGCAAACGAGTAAAGTTATGATCCTCCATTCGGACAAAATCGGTGGCGGAATGTCGGTATTAGGGTAGACCTCAGGGATCCTTATAAATACCTTGATGGTTTTTTACGCTACCCATCGAGTCATACCCTAATTTGACAGAGAACTTGCGTGAAATGTCTACTATTTTTCTTGCTTACTTTCACCACTGGAGCTCGCTAGTTAAGTAAAGAAGGCTTTTGTAATGCGCCATTCAAAACAGACGGTAGAGACTAAAGCAAGACAAATTTCCGACTTAGTAAGCGGCACATTTAAACCCCACTGATAATACAACTGTAGTAAATTTGACTGTCCTTTCTTGTGTAGTCTAATACAACTGGATAGCATTAAATATGTTGAATAGCAACTTCACTTACCTTACATATTCCGGTCATTAAGCATGAATGGTTTAAAGTTTAACGAGGATAACCGATTTTGGGAACTTGGAAATGCCGTTACTAGCGATCGAGCACTACTGTTTTAAATAATGGCATCCGTACAATGGTTACTACGTTCCTCACACAGTTACTATTTTTAGGTTTATACAAGCCTTTGGGTCCAAGTATAATAGACAGTGGGTGTAGACTTCATGTAAGTTAATCATCCTCAGAATGACTACGAGATTAGGTTTATGTTCACAACTATATGGAAATCCTGTTAACAGGTTTGATACAAGTGTTCACTAGCACGCGAAAGCATTTCCAAGGGCGCGGAAGTGGGACGATGGAAATCACAGGCATGACTATACTACATACGCATGCACAAGTGTTGATACACACACACATAAATACACGTTAGTAGGCTTACCTACATACATACAACTGTACCACTCCAGTGGGATAAAATGATCAAATAACATCAGTAGGGTCATTTAGATGGGTCGTTTCACTTGCTAGGCTATCAATGCAAGCTGAGTGGCGTGAATTTCCACACCGGTAAGGTGTGAAGGTGAGCCAGAACATCGAGTTAGTGAAGAGGCTTGCAGACCACGGTCAGGAGTTGTTGAAGGGTGGGGATACAGAAGGAGAACACAATGAGGTGAATGAGAAGAGAAGCCGAGTGTGTGAATGGGTGGGTAGGTGGATAGAACGAAAGCCAGTTAGGATGCATGAAAGCCGATCCGGATGATCAAATGATTCGAGTGTTGGTTGATTTGTTTGCGCTTTCGCATCACGCAACTGCTCCGCCGTTTCAACCATTTCTGTAGCCACTGTGGTCACTGGTTAAAACGATGTCCTCTTAGACGAAGCCAGTCCAAGGCCCAAAACAAACGCCGAAGACTGCTGTTGTGAGGCTAAGGTCAACTGGCGTTGCGTTCCGTAACTTCGCGCCACTTATTTTGTCGAACATAACAGTTTAGTGGAACCTCCGTAAGCCACTGACCAGCTCAATATTTCAAAAAATTCTTACTACAGAATGTATTCAGGAAGCACGTGTAGTAATTCGTTGGTAACATATGGGTTATTTGTCTATATTCAGTGTCTATGGCTGGAATGCGTTCTTATACACATTGAGTAAAGTGTATACGAGGAACTTTGTGAAATTTATGACACGGAGTGAAAGCGGAATATTTCAATACGTATGTCATACATTCAGCATCATCACGCAAGTCAGTCTAATACCCCTATATTTTCCAAGTTATTCAGAAGCCTTACTTGTCATCGTGTAGTTCTGAGGTGTTTCATTTCGCAGATTCAACTTCGGGTGCGTATAGGATCTGTTAATGAGTAGGGTAGAAAGTAGAATGGGTTCTGCGATATACTGTAGTTTGCTTCAGTTAGCTTCCGACGATATCCACCGACATCATCATCATCATCATCATCATCATCATCATCATCATCATCATCATCATCATCATCATCATCATCATCATAACAGCCATGAGCCTGACCAAAAGGTACTGTGGCTCGGGTCGCCGTTCACCTCATCAGTGACGTAGAATATCCTAGAAGAAAACGTTACTGAGGAGGCTGAAAATTAATGAGAGAATACTAACAGGAAGAATTAGAAATGATATGGATACAGGTCCGCCATTGACTGCGACACATCGCCATCTCGGATAGCGTCTCTAACCAGCGGTTTGAGCGATCACGAGGACCCCATCCAGGCAGGCGACACCTACCCACTTTGCTCAGTGGAGCAGCCAAGGTCTTCATATTTTGTGGCCACGTTGCTGCTTGACCACCACTATAAACAATCCACATTTACTAGTCAATTTTGCCCACTTTGCTAACGACTGTTTATGCGCATTTTCAGATTCATCAAAATAATTCACCTGGCTATACTCAGAGGTATACAGATTATTGTTGTGGACCATCATCATACAATAATGGGACATTCTTGAACGTGCGGGCATATGCGCGGGTTGCATGTGGCGGAGATATCTTGTGAAGACACCACAACCAACTTTTATGTTCAGGTGATGGCTACCTCCCACAAACGGTGAAGAGAAACGATTATAAATGAACCGGAAAATAACACGCGAGAGCTTGACTTGTTACCTTTCACCAGGGCTCCTACTAGTTCTTTTACAACGGTTGCAGACCTTCGTATATTATCTCATAACTCAACTTTTCAAGAAGACAGGAAAGTTGCATCATATTAACTAACTCTTTCTTCGGTTTGAAAGAGGCCAGTAGTAGCATGTAAGATATTTTGCGCATTGACATTTCGTTCGCATCCCATCAGATACTTTTGCGAATTACCACATACATTATATAGTGGGAGGGCAAGCAACTAGGCGAAATCGATCTAGTCATGTTTCAGACAACCAGTCAGGTGACCAAAGCGGAAGCAGCAAAATGCAACTGAAGCGTACTCATTAACAAGCAAATGAAATAGAATCGCTGTGGGTTAAAAGAGTAATATGAGTCCAAAGAGAGAGATGGCTAAAATCCATACAGATTGAATGGAAGTGGTGAGGTTTGGCTAGAAAATCCATACGGATCAAACAGAATTAGAAGGATGTACATCAATTTACACTGATTAAAAAGACAACGCAATATGGATTTAGGATGGATAGGGATGGTTCAGTAGTTGTTAGATTGTATGAAAATACATCGGTCTAAAAAGTTTGAGTTTGGAAAAAATACGAACGTAAAATGGAATCAAAGAGTACCAGTTTCATTTTTACCAACATAGCTCAAGGCTAGTCACCAACTGTTTCTGAACGCACACGGTGGGATTCAGCTTATGTATTGAGATAGCTTCCGCAATATTGAGAGCTTGCTTTAGTTTGGGTCTAAAGAACACTCTAAAGGTGGCCCTTGGGTCCACTGAGTGCCTGGTCTGCGGAAGGTGTTTTGTGATAGCACTGACGGTACAACCGATCCCCTAATTCAAAAGCTATTTCGGTATGTGTTCGTTAATGCGTGTACCGAGGTGCCTCCTGGTTCTTCCGATGCATCTGCCTCCACAGACACAACAAAACGTGCATACAATGTTCGATTAGACAAAAATAGGCACCATGTCCTTTCTAGGTGTAGTTGGAACACAGGTAGTTCCCTTCAAGTAGACCAGTCGAGCGGCGTTATGTGTTTGAGCGCTGTGTCTAAACGGCGTTTTATGAGGGCTTAAACTTTAGCATTTTTGGAAGGCACTTGAGATTCTGAAAGCTCGCCGTACATTGTGCAAAACCCAACCTTCAGTTCAGCAAAATTTGGAAATGACATACAATGGAACCAGATACAATGACTGCACTAATAAAGGGATACATTCTTTCTGCATATATCTCTCAGAGAAATAGTACAATCTCCATTTCGGTCATATGGCGAAGACAGAACACCCTTAGCCTACGTAAGGTTCGCGAGTCCCTTCTTTAGAAACACCCCACCTAATAAAACGGCACTAGACTAGCCTACCCTCATTTCTACCGTCGGCGTGTACTTCTTGTTGTTGTTCTTTTCCGGCGGCCTACCTTTCAATTCTTTAGGCACGTCTGTTTGCCTATCCTTCTAAACCTTGTTTTAATCGCTATGGATTCCTGTTCCAACGTTTTCAGTCTGTTAAAACTTCTGCGAATTGGTGAAACAAGCAGATTTTATTATCATTTTGAATCACACGGAAGCCAGTGAAAAACTTCGAAGGGCTTCCTGAGATTGGACAACGAACTAGAACTATCCGGGAAATTGACTTATATTTTATATGTACTAGGAGACTTTAGAGATAACAGAAACAGATTCAATGGAACAGTTTTTCTCCATAAGTCAGAAAAGCTCACAGTTTTTGATTTCAAGACTGATTTTTGAATTTTACGTATGCTTTTGAGCCAAGTCTTCGTGCATTTTTCGTGTAAGGACAGCATTTGCTTCAAGTTCCTAATGTCATGGTGAACCTGAATGTTATGAGTATATGCTATCATGATTAATCCGGAGATGCTCATAAAATTGGGTTACCATTTGGTTAGGGGCAACGGGTTTAAGCCATACTGATTTGATGGGCAGCTACAGCTGCTGTACTAGGAGCATTTTTGGTGTTACGATTGAATGGTTTTTAGTAAGGATATGAACTGCTCAATTCTGGAGATAGGAGTAGTGTTCAAACTGCCACCACGTATTTTTGCATCGTCATGGACAGCACAAGTTTATGGATTTTGATAAACGACGATTGTGCACGAAAACCGACCATATTTAATGTGCATTCAGATGCCAAAGAAACCATGTCTGTTAGCATCGGTTACCTTGCGAAAACCCGGCTGTAGATATAAATAACGTTCATAGGAATACAGGATGAGTGGATAGTCTGTATCATTCAAACTTTAAGTTGCGATTAATTCATAACAGATATTTACCAAATGGATAGCGGACACTACGAAAAGAATGTTACAGTATTATAATGAACCCATGGTAGCCGAAAGGACTTGGAACGATAAGACGATGACCGGGAAATCTAAACCTGACTAATTCCCAACAGCAGGACAAGACACACATAAACCATCTACAAAGAACGCTGTTTGTTGTGATATAATCAAAGCTGCTTTTGAGCCTAGGTTGCAGATACTTGGACATTAATTGCTAATTTTTCTTTAAATTTAATTTCTTAAATTAAATGGAAGTATCCATTAAGGCTGGACAGAATAAATCTCGATCAAACGGATGAATTAACTTCCTCCTTTAAGAATCAAAATGAAACCATCTAAGGAATGAGTGTGTGCACCCAGAAAGCAGTTCCCGTTGAAAAGAGATTACTGTATCCAATATCAAAACTGCCCACAATCTCTGCGTACACCACACTTGATTCATATCTAGTAGTTTCATCAACAGTGTCCTCTTCGCTCAGAACCATCTCCGTCTGCTCTCCACTTACTTTTCATTGATGTATGATCTTTTGAGGGAGTAGCTTTTAAAGAACCTAACTATGATTTGCACCGGCTACAAACGTAATTTTCGGGAATCGCACAGCCTAAACTGACTTGAGAACGATGACTACACTGCAATATATTTGCCGCTACATTACGGGAAAACGAATAATTCATTTCAATCAAAGGTTTATATGTGCGGGATATCAAGCCGGAGAGCACAAGATTGTCGTAACTTAGCCCGTATAGGATCTTATGAGATGTATATATATATGACAGTTCAGTGGACTGTCAGCCCGAGTCTGAACATGGCTAGAGCAAGTCAATAAGCTATTTGGCCCAACTCAGAAGTCAACTTACGTTGTGTAACACTAACACCTTGTCCATTAGATTAGAGTGTATGTCGATTATAAAGCTAAGGCTCATCACCAAGTCGTTATTGGGCCTGTGTCTATCCAACAAGTAATGTGGATCAATGATTGTCAGTCGGATAGGATTTGATCGGTGTAATTAACAATACGAATAGCTATGCAAGTGCTATCAGGTTATTAACAACATAGAAGAAAGTACAGTATGATCTACGAAAACGTTTAAACATCCAGTAAGCATTTTGTAACGTAATTTCTAACAAGTATTACATAAATGACTGAGGTTTGTAGGTGACCTGTGTGACCGAAAATGTACCAAAGGAACTGTGTACACTTTCGTTTACAACCAAATCGGGGAATAGCTGGTCTGCTCTGTGTATTAGGGTTGATCAACTGTTGCATTGGCTTGTAAAGGAAGTTAGTGTCGCCCAAGCCTGATCGGTCCAGCCAACTAAGCCAACCAGGGAACATTACGAGAAAATTGATGGCGCACAAAGTTTAAGTGTGATACGCTGTCACGATTTCTCCCGTTATAAGCTAGTGTTAACTCTCGGACTTTCAGTGAAGATTATTCCTCAACAATACCTATTAGTACCTTCCAGGATGATGCTTCTTGTTAACGAGATCATTTAGCCGTTCAAGATTAGACAGTTGTGCTTGTGCTTCAGAGTTTGTTCTGTGGGATTATGCTCTCTGACTCCAAGGTAATCATGAAAAACACCGTTCACTAGTTGTGGTGACGTTCTGCCTTCGTTGTACACCTCACTATTTGACGACACTTCTATACTAAGGTCGCCACTTACGGTCTGTTGCTTTAATTCGTAATGACAGCGCAATTTGGGGCGTCTACCGGTTAGAAAGTAAGGTTAATCTTCAACGTATATATATCATATGGTGGTAAGACTCCACAATTTGCCCGTGGTCACAGCTAACAGAAATGTAACATAATCGTCCTTTAACCTCAATGGCATAAACACAACTGTCTGATGGCCTCCGTTCACATCGGCCTAGTAACTATGACACAAGGCGACGGTCTTGTTCAGTAAACATGGTCATCGATTACGGTCTTTATTTGTTCCTCTAACAAAGTTACGCCCTGGTAACTGTTTCCTTTGAGTAAATATAAGATAATCACTCACCGATAGAAATATGATACTCTGTTGGGATCCGGCTTGACAGATCATATTGATGTGGACGTAATCAGTGATTGTATGATTTGTCATTCAGTGTTCCCTTGTCTACAGCTGAAGCGTAATGTTTACGCAGGCTGTTGACGCGACGACTTTACCTACTGAAAACTCATCCCAAATCCGTCGACGTTTTTTGATACTGCTCAAAACTAGCTTGTAACCTGAACACTCTCCATCATGGTTCATGTGACAAATATTTTCTTCAATAGATTATAATGTAACCAGCTCAAAAACGTTCCTGGCTGTTTGTCCAAAGCTATTTTTTCCAGTCGCAAATCGCCAAACACCCAGCTCAGAGGGTGCGATTTAAAGAGGACACTTAGAAGGACTAAATCACTAAACATAGTCAAAGTCTTCCGTATTTATGTTCCGTTGTGTTCTAGCAAATGTATTGCCAACTACTTGGTGCTATTTTTTGCATACCCAAAATATGGATGATATCAACTGTTGACTTCTGTTGTAACCCGATACTAATTTTGATATATACAGGCTGATTCAGTAAGGCGCTTTAGATTACACCCCCCCTGCACTTAAACTTCTTCCATTTAAGGTGACAGTTAAGCCTTTGGAAACCCAGGTATCTTTATACTACTACCCTATTATTATGCCATTCTGGCGGGTGTTCAGTGTCTGTGATATGAAGTGAATAGACACTCCTTGCTTTCACCTTCATCAATCCTGTTTGTTCAGTGGGAATGAACCGATTCACAATCGTATCACGTTGATTTTGGTCATACTAGCCATTGCACTGTGCACGGACACATTAAGATTTATTTTGGTACCTTTTTTTATACAGGGGTTCACTTCTTGAACAAGGGTTCGCACATTCGTAGGTAAAAATTTCCTGCAAAATGTGTATATGAACAATTTAGCTTATATTTGTCGGTATGGTTCAAGCAACCACATGTTTATTCCGAAATGCTTCAATATCAGGACTTACTTCACCAGAGATCTCCAGCGATCACTTTGTGATCCACAATCTTTGATGAAATGTCTGGTTTATCCAGGTAAATATATGCAAAATCCCTCCTCCGTTAAATCAACCCCAAAACGGGTTGGGGCGTTATTACTTGAACTGAATTTCAAGACCTCAATGATAAATGTCGACAATGTTTCGTTAGACACGAAATGTGAAAAGTTCACTGACCAGTTGTGTGACTGAACACCCACATCGACTGATAACCAGATGTGGCCAAAAGCTAGCTTCGTTGATATTATCTCCCATTACGATACGCTGTCAGTCATTACTGACTAAACAGCACAGTCTGTCCATGATGAAGTTAAAAATTCTTAGTAGTGTAAGTATTTACAATAAAGACTGTTATTACCTAGCCCTCCCATTAATCAAATGAGGATAGTATCTTCTGTGTCATTCAGTGGCAGAATGGTGCCTTAAAAGTTACTAGGAATAATGGTAAAGGTTGTTGGTATATGTTTGAAAAGGGCGTACTATGTGCACACTTTGATTTAACGCAGTGTTATGGAATCGCAAGAAATTTCATCGCATGGCTTCTTACAGCATGCACTGGTTTAGTTAGTCTAGAGGGGCTAAAGATACAAGCGGCAAGGGTATAACTGCTGTTGTATGCTAGCGATAACTGAAGAAACGAATATGGAACTCCTGGTCGACGGTGATGTCAACAAGAGAGAAGAATACACTGCTATCCTATGTGACAACTTCGACAAGCACATCTGTCAACTTAGTTACAAGTGCTTTGGTCGCTAAGAAAATCTACAAAACATTACAAGTAGAATATATCGCCTCCTGCACACAAAAATGGGCAGAATATCAATCTGTTTTGAATACCGCTTAATCCCAAGTTCACCACTAGTAATTGGCGCGACGCGGAGCAAAACTGATGGACTACTTCCCAGGACTGACGGATATGCACCATGTTTGCTTATATATAGCCACTCTAGACAATCCACCTAATTCAAGCTATAGGGACGACAAAAGCCGCGTTAACACCAGTACGTATTAGAACATCTATTGGCTTGGCAATATTCGCTTACTATTTATCTCTCACAGGTCTAAGAATCAGACATCCGTCGGGAGTTAGTTATGCCGTTTATCTCAAGCTCACTGGAGTCCGTAGATCGGTGCTGTTGTTCACAGCACTAACTAGAACTGTGCAGTAACTCCGTCTGCATAAAGCTCCTGGATGGTAGTACAATTTCATAAAGTATGATACGACAAGTAATGTGTTTACTGTTCAAAAGTTACCGACAATACAGGCTGGTCTCGTGGTTGTTGCCGCTCATCAGGTATGTGTACCCGATGAACTTTAATACCACATCCCGCTAGAAGAAAGGCAGATACTAAAAGTTATCGATACGAACTCAATTAAATATGAAATAAACGGCACAACTATCAAGCAGACAAGTTATTAACTACAACCTCCAGCATCTGTCATTCTGATTGGAGGGTGTACGGTAGAAGTTCGCCGAATACACCTATCTGATTAGTGCCAATTACAAATAAACCGGCCAGGTGCTTCTGGTAAGTTTTGAGCAGTAAACACAAACTACTTATTCTACCATACTTTTTGAATCGAGGTATCTGTTTACTCAAGGCATCCGATTGATAATAAGTAGAATAAATAGACGAAGTATTACAGGCATATATCATAAGTGTAATATGTTATACTATGTAGAGTACATTGCCATCACTCAGAGTTGGAGCTGTGCGAAATTGTATTTGCTGTTGCCTTGAGTGTCTGGGTAACAGTGTTCGCGTAAACATTGTTGAATACCGATCAATCATTCTATCAACATTTCTCATTCGCCTATCCACATGACCTTTGTCTGTTCACCACACTCAACAAAACCTCAAACAACTTGGTATACTGAGCAACAGACACAAAAAATGTGACGATCAATAACAGCATAGAAGGCAAACTGGATAGACACTATTTTGCTTCAAGAAGCTGAGTGGATGATACGTTCGTGCATGGTGTTGGTGGCTAGACTTATGTAAGAGCTATTATCAGATACATTTGCAGAAATCATGTATTCATCACTGGTTGCACCATCAGTTGTCTTATCTGGAAGGATTTATTACAAGAACATTCACTCCAATTAAGGAGGCACCGGTGCTTTCGAAGACGGGTGAACGAAATGTGACGAGCGATAAATGTCGACCGAATGAGTGATCGGTATTCACCAAATACCACTTGGACGCTGTTCATTCAGACGCCCCTAACAATATCAAATTGTTGTATTCACTCTGACGGGTGGTTATAAAGCCAGCAAACATGAGAGAACACAATGCACTCTGTATCAAGTTTGCTCATTTTGTCCATACATAAATAGCACTTTATACCACATTGTTCACCCGTTGTCAACAGCTTCGCTCCATACGTATGATAAGCAATATTTCGTTCAACTTCGACGGATGGGACTTCTGATTATGTGATCTAATCGAGGCAAGTAAATAGATCTATACTGCATACAGTTGAGCTTAAATGACTATAACGTGAATTATCGGTCACGAGCCATATTTTGTCAACCGCTTGCAAACTTTTTCTCAGCTAACCACCTATATACTTAATTGATTTTGAGTCTGTTTTCATTCACGTTAGTGTGTATTTTTTGATTACAGCGGGCAACTTCCCCTTTTATTTCTTTCCTGGTGGTCATTCTGTAAACCACACTTGAGTTGGTCGCTAAGAAGAAGGGTAGAAACTGACTTATCCATCTTGATGGGCGCTGAGGTATTGATTTACGCTGTGACCAACAGTCGCTGCAATGGGGCACAGTATATGTTTGGTTGTCGAGATTAATTGATAGGTGGTCTTGTTGACGAGGATAGAACTCCTTAAGGTTGCTCAATATGCACAGCGTTTACCTGCTGCTTTTGCGTCCATCGATGAAGGAGCGATTTCGTTGAGAGATTCAGTGAAATATCTATTAATCAGTATGGGGTATGCCACCATTTCTCACTTCTCGGACAGTAACTCAAGTAAACATAGTTACCTTATCACAAGTCCTTTCATGTAGTGGCTACGTGCTTGCTGGTACCAGCTCTGCTAGGATTAAACTGGTTTCTGACAAGCGGAATATTTGATCGAGCTGTTCAAGTGACATGTGAGCAGCGCATCAAATAAGGTCAAGTTCAGGGGTTTTGTTAATTTAGAAAATACCATTTGTTAAGTTCTGGACTTCGGCTAGATTCAAACCAGCGCACAGACAACATGCCCACAAGCGGTAAATGTGCTGCCAGCTCAGCCACCGGCTAGTTTGTGAGAAGACCGTGAAAAGTCGCCACGATAACTCAAACAAACTGAGAGTATCCACCAAACCCAATCGTTTTAATTATACAGTCGGCACTGGCAACCAGTTCACTAGAGGCTGAATTGGGATCTTTTGTAAAACGTTCTGCAGCGGCCTGTGGGAATGTTTGTGAATAATTATTTCACACAGTGATACGTACAGGAATTCGACACCCACGCATGAACATCGCAAGCGCCTAATGTTCAACCGCATGTCGGAGGTCTATTTAAATTAAATGCCCAGAAAAATGGGCGTCTGTTATTTTGCAACGTTTTTTCGCCTCAAAACCTGACTGGATCGACTGGATTATTTTAAATGCGTAGAACACGAGCTTTAAAAATCGAACACCATTGTCAGCATGCTTACTAATGCTTAATAAACAGTCTTGTCTAATCAACCGAATGTCAGCCAGCTGAGCAGTTTCTTTGCATCGGTAAAGAAGTACGTAGCACCCCTGAAGTAAATGTTTTCTAGCGGTCAAACCGTAAGTCAGCGTTCTGTCTGGAAACCAGCTGTAATTTATAAAGCTCCAGAGCAGTGGCCTTTCTCCCATGTTTCACCCAGTCGATGAGACCAGCCAGTTTTGTCACATGCTTGGTTTTCGATATGGACAGATCGTAAGAACAATCTTGTTCGGAAACAGAGACTAGATTCAATCTGTGATAAGTGTTTACGATGAATCTGATTGTCCAACCGCAGTTGCAAATATTGTAATAAGCAGCAGTCCCTAACCATACGACGCTTGCACATGGATGGGTCCTGTGACAGTGCAAAAAGTCCACCAATTTGTGCAAAAATATTTTCATCCTGGTCTACACAACTGCTAGCTTCACAATAATTTTCACTGATCCTAATGGCTGCAACAGTTACCAATGTTCTGTAAAATCTTTGCTGATCGTCTGGATTAAACATTACTTACCGGAGGCCACTGTGTGAAAAATCAAACATTGATTATAACAACCCTTCCAGCACTATCAAAACAAAGGTCTTCAACTCAGTCACACGGTGTTTTTCAGGACGTGGTCTAATGAATTTCTATCCATCTGTACGCATTGCGCAAGTGTATCTTGTTTGTTTGATGTGATAATTAGGCGTACCACCGATTTCATAGATTCCTAGTGGGCCGTCACTAAGATGATTACTCATAACTCGCCGAACATATTTACAACTTCAACTTCTACGTCTACTTTCGTAAGAACAATTTTTTAGCAAGATTGTGCTGCAAATTTGTTACGGAAGCTATTATGACAGATGAAATATTTCCCGCACATCCAAGGAAAGGTTTATATGCTCAAATCACTAAAATGCTTGTTGTGATCTAAGACCCCTGTTGGTCCTATTTAATTATTTTTATTTCTATAGTCCTGTAATATGAGAAAGTTTTATTTGGTTATTGTTACATCAGAATTGTCAATGAGAATAAACATTTCGGTTTATTAATTGATAAATATAAGACAGTAGACATGGTCCACGGCAACATTGCATCTGCTTCGGCAATGACTGCACTGGTTCGGCGTAAAATCAAGACGGGTTTATGTTGCATATTGAAACGATAACGGTCACAAAGGACGCTGCTTAAAATGCTTGTTGATAAACTCAGACAGAATTTAACACCGAGATCCACAACCACTAGCTGGGCAATGAACTGTAGTTGTTAGTTCGCCTAGGGCAGGTAGACATCTCGTCCATTTCAAGGACTGTTCGTCAGACCAATTAGTCAAGAAAGTGGTCCAGCAGTGCATGAACAAAGACTATCGCATATGTTTCAACTCCAACATGCCTACTCGAATGTTGCGATAGTATCCTTCTGCCCACATTACCCGACCCATCAACATGACCTTACTTTCAACTTGTTGGAAGAAAGAAAAGAGCTCACGCGCGCCCAATGACTACTACTTGTTCGTCCGTGTCTAACGAGCTCAAGGACTTACACGCATGAACACACATCCGATTGTTGGTCTTTCAGGATACACACAAACGGTTCACTCAGTTATCTAACCGGAAGGGAATACGAGGGAAAGAGTTGGTGAGAGTGACGCAATCACGCAGACGCAACTGCTTTCTTCTTTTGGGAATTAATCATCGGTCCAGTTGATCGCCATCCCCATTCTTTCTCTATCTGTCAGCTTTTGGTTAGTAACTCTTTAATATTTTCTATTCTGGCAAATCTCTCCTGATGTCCAACTAAACCATAATAACCCTACTGAACATTTTATCAGGTAGAGCGTAGAAGACTGATGATTACGTTATCTGGTAGCATTATCGACTAGAAGAAAACATCTCATGCCTAGTAATATCATCACAGGACAATATCCATTTCAAACGGATGCGTTACCTCTCATTGTTACTGCGACCTGTCACAACGATACCTCTGTTTATTTTTTGAAATTTAAGATGCAGGACAAAATGAAAATTAGTCAGCATGTACCTGTTCAGGGAACTCGGTACCTAGAATATGATCAAGGGACAGATCTTCAAAAGAACGGAAGTCGTCATCCAAAATCCGATTATTTGTTTCTAAGAGTGGTCAGCTAAAATTTTAAGCTGAATGTGAAACTAAACAAACTATTGCAACCCTAACTGATCTTTCATCTCTAACGACGACTTGCTCACTGAAGAAAGTGAATCCGCAAACTTCATCTTTCTTGCCACCATTAACGCTAACTGGTTTCGAATACACTAAGACAATGTAGGACACCAAATACAGTTGTTGTTTTCAGTTGGCACAACGGCTGCCGTTGTTGACGTGGTTGTGTAGTTATTGGACTTGGTCATCACAAACAGTTGCGCCGTCCACATAAGAATCTAGCAGAGGCACGTATATTGCTTGACCTCGCAGCGTCATGTCGACCAAACAATTCCACACGTCTAAAGTACATGTTTACCTGTTTTTCTCCCGCGGTTCATTCTGGCCTATCGAACCTGTTAAGGGTCCAGGCCATAGTTGATTCCCGCGGTCGTCATTCTCACCTCAGTGGTTGTTTTGGGCGTAACAGCGTCAATCAATCGGTTGACATTACCGAATCGAATATTCGGGCCACCCTTGAAGCAGCTACTTCATAATGTCACTCAATTAGCACTCAACAAACATACATACGCACACGAATGGGCATATGCACTCCAGTGTCATGAAATGTCGAACTATGGAGGCTAGCCGGCAAAACACGCAAAAGACTTGTGGTAAGCACTTCCTGTATTCGACTTCCGTTATTAGAGCATATGCATTCACATCAGGACGGGCGCGCGTGCGTGGGACACCAACGATCACTCCCTAGGTGGTGTGGGAGAGATTTTTCAACCATTGGCAAACTTTGTTTTATCCAAACTATCACACAAACCCGTGTGACTGTCTTTGCTTTTAGTGCTTGCTCCCTGTGTATATTAATAAGTGTGTATGTGTGTCTATTTGAATCACTTCGACCAGCCATCATCCGACAAAGTTCTCTCTTATCGCAATCTCCTCTGAAGACAGACGTGCACCAGATGGGGAAGGGCAATTGGATTGACACCATCTATCGACTAATGACTAAAAACACTCATCAACTCCGATAGATTCCATCAGCCCACCCTTAACATCAAAATCACCATCCTAGCTTCCATCACCACCGGTAATGGGAGCAGGCACAACGGCATCCACTGTTACCATTGCTACTAAACCTATGAGGTTGTTAGTCTGGTTTTTTGCCCTTTTTACAACTGTCCACCACCCGAACGCCAAACGCGCCCGGAGGCCACTTCTCGTTGGGCCGTTCGAAATCTGACGCCAACACCTCACCTTGCAGCTGTTCAATTTCGGCCTACTTGTCGCCGATACAACCACGGAAGCGCAATCGCAAACAAGCAGGGGAGAGAAAGAATAACAACGAAAACCGGACGACAAACCACCAGACCTGATCTGTCAATCATTTGACGATCGTTAGCTTCCGTCTCTTGCTCGTTCGTCCTCTCTTGCGTTGCACGTTAACACATAGCTACCGATTCCAGCTTCATTTTGGTCAGTGCTATGCTTACAACCCCCAGCGGTTAGCCTGACCACCCAATCCAACATCACCGGAAGGACTGGGGCTATTCGCTTTGGTGATGAAAAGTCAACTGCCGTTTAATTTGCTTGCCTATTACTGTCTTTCCGTGAGTGATTACCAGCACTTCGGGTGGGTGAACTGAGATACTGCGAAATTGACGATCACACGTCTCAGCATGGACATGTCTACATGGCTCTGTGTATCGAGTCGCACTCGATCTAGCCCGGAGCGAGTTAGGGCAAAGTGATACACATACCGTTGGCCATACGGTCTCCCTCCGCTCCGGGTGCTATTGCTGTCAATCAAGTTCGGAACCACAGTTGACTGCACAACAAACGGTAGTAACACAAGACAGATAAACCGTGTTTTCAGTATGCCACAGGAGAGTGTTAGGCTTACAAGCATAAGCGACTCATTGTAAGGGTCGAACAACTGCTACAAAGGTGACAAACGACTAGGATGGTAACATTCAGCACACCAATTCAGACGCAACAACCAATTGTTGTAGTGCTTGAGCCTCCGAGCTCAGCCTTCTCCGTTGTCACAACGACTTGTTTCAGAGAAGATGAGATAGTTGGGTTCGATTGAATAGGACAGCATAACAATGAATGGAAACTGTTCCTGTATGTCATCTCGCAGTCCACATTGAATACGAATACTTCCATATCAAGCAATATTTAGAATTGAAAATCATGAAGATAAACGGATAGTTTTAGTGCAAAATTTGTTAACTTGAGACCCAGTGAAGTTGTTTACATCTAAACAAACTGAACAAGCAGACGAGAGAGAGATAGACCATTGTATTTTCAGTAGGCATCCCCATTAGTTCCACTTGTATGAGCATGAAATGAGGTGGGTAACGCCGTTACTCATAGGTATCCGATAATGCTAAGTAAGAATAAAACCAGTGGTTTATCTGCACTTGTTAATGGTTAAAGAACGGTAACGAAATGGAGAGTTTATACTGTACTACAATTTCCGTTGCCATGATCCAATTGAAAAGAATTGGATAATAAGGATGTAAATGTATGCGTCAGCAACAAA
>JTDE01000181.1:196819-222719 GCA_014338405.1 Paragonimus skrjabini miyazakii | reverse complement strand
ATTTATATAAGAGAGAATAACTGAGGGAAAAGACGTGTCCAGCGACTGCTTGGCGAATGTTGGATTGACGTAACGTTAGGATCAAATTATTGTTGAGTTAGCTTCACAATAGATACCTTAGTGTGTGGATAAAATTTTGGCTTCTGAGGGCAAGATCTGAAACTTGTTCAAAGGGGTGAGTATGCAACTTACTAGTTTGATTAGAGGTCAGTGTGCTAGCAAGCTGGATTTAGCTCGACCAGTTTGTCATAGTGTGTCTATCTGCGGTACTAGGCCCATTCCAAGACCTAATTTTGTCTTGTTTCTGATTTTCTTAGACGCCAAGTTTGCGCACTAGAACTACAATACTTTCTCTTGGCGCTTTCTGCCACAGAAGACTTCACACGAATGATTAACAAGGTAACCGACAGCTGTACAATGCAGTTATGAATCCTGACATAACCAAAAGGTCTGGGGGTTTAAGTGATCTAAGGTCTCTCAGAAACCTTTAAGGCTAGATTATAATTTAACCAACAAAACTCATGTTAATGATCTGCTAATTGATGCCCCGCTTGGTTCTGGTGACCGCGGAGTCACAATATTTGTATTAAAAGATAAGGTAGGCATATTTCTCAGATCCAAAACTTTACGGAGAATTTTTACAATAAGAACTGAATATCCTAGACCAAAGAATAAATTGAGGTGTGTTGGTTTGCTTCATAAGCGTATCCGTCACTGGATAAGCACTGGCAGTTTGCTGTGCACGGTGTTGCCAAAGTCGTCCGTAGCTGTGTTTCCATCAAGAAACCTAGACATCTCAATCACAAATGCGTACCCAGGCGTTGCACAGGCTATCTACCGGTAGTAAAGAGAACAGCCTAGAAACTCCGTCAGTTAACGATAAGTAAGAAACATACAGTAAACGTAATCACGTAGCAGCAGCTTTGCTGCCCGTTAAAAATCAGTATCAATTAAACGTAACCAACAAAGCAAAAGTGGTTTACAAAATCGTTGCGTCCATCAGTAAAAGGCCCTCCCGTGATCCATTATATACTCCACACAGGCGGGAAAATTTCTGAAATAGAGAAGCCACTAAGGTGCTTGGCTGCTAGTATCTGCGGGAGTTGGCTACCAGCTCAACAGTGTCAGTACATACATCTAATACCAGAAATATAAACGTTATGAGAGCAATTACTTTACACCAAACATCGCACACTAGAACTATCAACGCCTTACACAAATATATTTTAGGGCCTGATTTCATTTCGCTTATTAGTATGGAAGTGTACTGCTGATTTGGCAAGACCACTGAACTTCTTGATGGAGTTCTTCTGGAAGGCAGGCTTCCCAAAGCCTGGAAGATGTACACGGTAGTGCTAATTTCTGAAGGCAATAAACCACCGACTATAGGCCGATTGCATCAATATCTGTCGCCTCGAGGATTGTGGAGAGCCTGACTGACGATCACTTATATTCCCTTTGGTCCCCATTGTTGCCTGAGAATTAACATAAACTTTGGAAAGGATTCCATTGTGTTGCCAACTTACTTGCTTCTCGGCAGGATTAGACGAAGGCGGTTGATGAGTCCAAACCAGTCGTTCTAGTCTTTCTAGATTGCTCTAATGCTTTCGACCCTCATGAAAATGATATAGAAAATCCTCTGCTTCTAAGACCCATTCAAAGTCGCCACTTTATCACCGTATTAAAGTATTTTTTCAGGCGGGTGTTGTTCGATCAGCGGTATACCACAAGATCTACAATCCAATGTTTCTTAAGAAGTATACCTCTTTTTAATAAAGATAACCACCTTAGGGGCAACCTACAAAATACGGCATCAAATGAGTCATTCTGTCCGCGTACAACACTGTTGACTTACGGGCGCGCCAACTGTAAACCTACATACTAAAGTCAGTCACAAATGGATCATCTAAAGTTGCAATAAAACGTAGACTTGAAGCAAATATTCCAGAATCTAAACTAGATCATCGGAATCATTGCAGATGGGTGAATATACGCTCCACTTCCTACAGTTAATTCTAACCAGCTGTTGTTTGTTATGTGCTGCAGTGCGCTTGCTTTTATGTCTGAAAAGTATTGGTTAGATTTACATTCTGATTTTTGCCCTTCCACTTTCTCAACCGCATTCCTTCCACTGCAACCCGTTTGAAATTGAAACAATCTTCTGATCTGTCTTTACTTCGTAAGTCGTTCAACACAGGTTCAAAGGCATTCTCAGCTTCTTCTAATTTACAAATTTACTATAACTCCTATCAATCCTGCGGATAACTAACACGGACTTATATCATCCCGGATTGGTTGGAAAAGTAGTCGGATTATATGCAGCACGACGTATGACAATAGTTCTTGGCTGACAAGAACAAATGTAGATATGCAATTTGTCATTATAAGGTGACCATTTTTACAGTTGACATTTTTGTTTCTAAATAGTGCCAGCATACTCAAACGACGCCGAATGGTTGCACGCTCAGATATGTTTGATTGCGGTTGTACTGGGCCAACTGTTAACCGTAAATGATGGAGGCACCCTATTTCAGTTCACTGACATACATAGTTGTTGTTATTTTGTTTTACTTTACTACTCCACATTGAAAAGTTCACTTTTAAAAACATCATTCTCACTACCGTGTAACTGTTTTTTTGAAGTTCGACATTCATTTTGTTCATGTACTTAATAGGTGTTCACATTAATGTTAAGATTACGAACGGAGTAATCATAGTTTCCAGATTCCAGCCCCTGGTATCCGCTTTCGCTGATTTTAAAGCATCCACTCAAACTGACTATCTTGTAATCAGATGTTCTGCATGGATATACACTTTTGAGCACCTACTCGTCCCAAGCTGGTTCGGTAGATAAATACGATGCATAATAATGAACCGTTTAGTAATTGTGGGTCAAAGTATTGTGCATTTCATAGATAGTTAATATCCAGGTGACAGCACACGCTTAAGGGAAGCACGGAAGCCCTGTAATGTTTAGACAAACTTAGTTCGTCACAACCAGCATGACATCATCGTGGTGCAAAACAATGTTTTTTCAGCTCTTGTTATTAGTGTCTAGCAGGTAGAGCTCAGGTTTTACGTATGCAGTGATCTGAACCTGTCGGTACATTCAGGAACGGTGAAAAATACGAACTTAATATGTTCCATAGATAGACTAAGGATAATCAGTAGATGGCGGCTATCGATTCACTTTGGTTGCACAAACGAATCGGCAGTCGACAGGATTTTGATCCGGTCACATAGTCGATACCTTTGACCACTCATTCATTCAATTTTAAGGCGCATTAGCTACCCTAAAATTGACGTACAGCATGATACAAATGTCTACCGTTGTTGTGCAAGCGCGCGGGTGTGTACACCCACATATGCACATGTAAGCAGCGGAGGAAATATGGCCTATCCGATGAATGAGGCTTGCTTTTAACGGTCGCCCAAATGGCGAAGCATCCGTAACTGACACTGATTATTTCTGGCGTAATCTTATTAGTTGCGCTCTTCCTTGTTCTATTTTCCAGGCATATCTCATGGGACAAGCGGGACACTCGGAAGATGTCAAGCCTAACTCAAAACGTCTGTCGGGCTCAGAATCTCAGCACGCCTGTCGAATAGGAGTGCACTGATAGCCTGATTGTTTGCTTAGACCAAAAAAGGACAAATTCAAAGCAAACCAATGTTACAGTTGAATATGCAGCCAAAAGCCTTCCCGATGCATTTTGTGCGGGCAAACATTATAACTTATTATGGATGGTAAAATCTGTGACAATGAGCAAAATATAGTCAACATGTCCTGATAACTTCTGAATGACTTATACCGTTACTGCTTAGAACAAGTGAACTGAATCGAACATGTAATTTCCCGGTTTTTGGAAGTTCGGCCTTAAACAGGCATAGCAAACCTCGTCCTTGCCTAAATTCCTTGGAGCAAGGTGACTTTAAAATGGTTAGAAAGAACGACAATAACATTACTAACAAAATCGTTTAACCACTTAGTCACTGGTTCCAGTTAATTAATGGAGACTTTAGAGTGAAATACTGATAGTACTAACTAAATTTGTGCTCACCGGCATTAACGGGACTGAACTGCTTCGTATTCTAAGAGTAAGGTTCATATTTGTGTTTGATTATTGTTCCTAACGATTACTTGATAGATGTTGTTCTGTTTGTTCACTGTACTGGTAAACATTAGTCCCTTTCAGGAAGCCATTCCTTCACTGTTTTCTTCCCCAATTAACTCGCTTCAAAACTTGTTCCTTTGAATACCCTTATTCTGAGCAGTGTCCAGGTGGTAGTATCCGATGCAATATAATCGGTACTTACAACCGATTCTGTAATACACGACTGTCTTAGTGAGCTGACTCAAACCCTTTCATTTTGCTCAATATTTCAAAGTGTGCATACATTTTAGCTCTAATCTTTAAAAATGATCTATATTAACAAATATTTATTGACGGTTCACAATTTCCTGCCTATGTTCTTATCTCTGTCTCGAAATGCTGGATAGTTATGGGTTACGTTGCGTCACAGCATTATATGTTCTGTCCACATGGTTGATGTTTGCGGTTAGATTATTCCTCCGGGATTCCCCAGAGTTCGTCAACGAAAGATTAAACATTGGCGTGCACAGCACTGAAACATCTGTTAAAATTCCCTTCAGTTCATTTTAGGGCACAAACCTAACCAACTTTAAAGTGTGCTGTTTAAATCTCATCAATATCATACTTCATATGCTCTCCTTTCTAAAACCAAGCCAATTCATTACTTACATCCTCAGATAAATCTCTTTCTTCTCTCACGACAACAAACACTCCATCGGTAATTTTGCCGTTTACATGTTTCTTGGCAAATCTCAATCGTGTAAAATGTGAACTGATGATGAATCACTGGCTACTTGCTTTTTACCATTTATCGCTTCCTCTTATTTTGACTGCATAATTCTCTGCAAGATGTAAGTCATCGATGAACATTTACTTTCAGATGCTCACAGTGTGTTTTGCTAAATGTCTCTATTTAGAAAGTAATCACAACTATCCGTGCGATCGGTCTGGCGTAAACAGAAGGTTCAGTTGAGCTTGCCCAAATCTGGGATAGCTGTATGCCTTACTGTTACATTCCGGGTCCAGATTGTTTTAGTGGTGAGGCCGACTATTACAACGTATTAAATAGAGCACCTTTCAATTTGAAATTGTGAGTGTATTTTATCGGTTGAGCTGGCAAATTCCATTTCACAAACGAGCTATCCTTGTTATGACCGCGATGGTCGTGAGCTAAGTTGGAGTTCATTCCCTGGCCAACATCAGTTGGCCAGATATAAGGCAGACAAAATTTGTCTCGTTAAGGTTATGAAGTGAATTCAAATGCAGGTTAACAACAGTTACTTCAAGATTAACCTATGAAGACAATAAGAACTACCAAGGGTACTAGGGTTATGGTTTGGAATATTCCGTCAGTTCTATAACAGTCATTCTGTACTACCACTAGTCTGTGATATGAAATGGTCAGGTTCGTGGACTCATACATTTCGTTGAGTGATGAACCCAACAGTTGCATACTCACAAGCAAAAGTGGTTGAGTGTTCACATACGATAATTCGGTCGTGCCTAATGTGGGGTCAATGATGCAGTGGTAAACACGGTTGCCTCATGAACAGCGTGTCCGTGGTTTAAGTCCCGGCAGTGGCGATGATATGCACTACTGACGAGCTCTAATGAGAACGAAACTCGAGTCTAGTGCTTCTCTTCGAAATGGGCCGACTGGAAAGTCTATGGGGATGCGACAGCTGCGATTAGTTGTGGGTGATGTTCAACTTGAAGTTTCATAGTAATCGGATTTGGAAGAAATACAGTGTGTACCAATTCTTAGTAAAATATTTTAATGTTTGTACTGTTAACTTACACCCGTTTGATTATGTTTGACCATATTGAAAGATACAACATATGAGTGAGTAACTTTGGACCTCAGAATGTTACACAGTTTACGTACGACTGTGAAGAAACTTAGTGTAAAGGTTGAGTTTTCAGCAAATTTACAGCCAGCCCGTTTGCTGCAGTTGAACTATTGCATAATGCTGTTAACTAAATGTGTAGGGGCTTGCCAATGCAAAGTCACTTGCTTCTGTAACAATGATCATTCTTACAAGTTTGATAAAACTGCGAACGAAACATTAACAGAAAGAATTGTGGAAATTTGTCAAATATTAAGAGATCGGAAAAAGAAATGGAGATTAGGACGATAGTGCCTGTAAGTCCACCTCGTAGATAACGCTCACAAGAGCCTTTGGAAAATATATAATCAAAAGTTTAAAATAACTGGTTCAACAATTTTTGCTTTAAAGAATGCAGTTATTATCGCGAGAACCCACTACGCCCTCAGGTGGACTCACCGTACAATCTCTGTCCTTTGTTATGCCTCTCTGTCACAGACAGCGGAGCCTTGTTTTAAGCCCAAACAAGTTCCTATAACATGTCCAATTTTATATTCTTCAACCCGTAAGTGTCATAAAAGACAAACGAAATGGGGAATGCATTTTGCTTTCATGGAGT
Organism: Paragonimus skrjabini miyazakii; assembly: GCA_014338405.1. Taxonomy (NCBI): domain Eukaryota; kingdom Metazoa; phylum Platyhelminthes; class Trematoda; order Plagiorchiida; family Troglotrematidae; genus Paragonimus; species Paragonimus skrjabini miyazakii. Next base: position 216,180 of record JTDE01000181.1, on the reverse strand, counting down.
GGTGCTCCCAGTATGAAAGTCATATGACTGCGATTTTCCGATATTGCTAATCATGGGGTGAATCGTTGGATATTTTTGTCGTTAAAAGTGGGATAATCAAATTTTATCGCACCATTTTAGCAGCGTGACCTGTTTCTACTAACGGCTTTCGAAAAGTCACTAGACTGAGGATGCTGTGATCTGGTGCGTTCAAAATCGATCTATTGACTTTTGAACTTCCCGACGACTTACATGTAATCAGTTAATTGATTGGTAATCCCAATGGAATCCGTGAATTTATCCTAACTGGGAAACCCTAGCCGTAACGTCCTTTAGTGGGACTGGTATGAGGGCTACTGTGTATCCGCCCAAAACGATTGACAACGTACGCCTTATTTTTGGGCTATTTCGGCCGAACGTTCCAATAGGCCATTCTGACGTGCCCAATGTGAATTCAATGGCACAGCGAACAGCCTGCTCATATACTCTTATGAATTACTGTTAGGGTGTTAAGTGCATTATTGGTGGGCACTAACAAAAGTTGAACACGAGCCTTGGATCACTTTTTATTACTGCTGATATATACCGGCATTCTATTGACGAGCAAGTACCATGTCCATTACATTACTAGGTGTAGTAGCCCTCAGGAATTCGTCGTTGTATTGAAGTGAAGCTATTCAGTTAGTACCAGTGAGCGGCCTGAGCGTGCCGACCCCAGAATTCCAGCCAAACTCGACAGTCTGAGCAAAAACTTTACTAAGTAAAAATGTGTGAACTCTAGGGGTTCAAATGACCTCATCCGAAATGGACAGGTCACTGTCCAGTTAAATCAGAAATCACGGTAAACCCATCATCACATCTCCAATGCGTTCGTCTGTACACGTTGAACCTGTCATGTATGTAATCCGGTCAATTACTTCTCTAAGATGTCGTGTCTAATAAGTAACTTGTCTCGACATTGATATTCATCTGACCCACACTTCAAAGACTGATGTGAACTAAAAAACAGCTTTGTTGATGCAATCAACACCCGGTAAAACACTTGACAAGGACGGTCCGACACCACATCTGAGAAGAATACAGAACTTGGCATGGAGCGCCCAACATGATCAGTGGTTCCTATTCTATCAGCAACGTTATCATTTTTCACTGCTTAGCGTGGCTATAGCTCACGAACACCGCCACATCAACTAGTCAGGTTTTGTCCGACTTCTACACCGTGTATCAACAGGAATGTCTATTCACTGCTGCACAACATGTTAAAAAACACACCCTGCCTTGGCGCCGCCACACGAACGGTAAATATATTCGACTCCAAGACTTGTAAAACTGCGTCCAGGACACAAATTACCAGTTAAGGATCACACTCACGTCATCCCACCCGTCCGTCACACCTCGTAATCTCCAACTGTCACAAGTGGTGATTCACAACTATCGAATTCAATTGTATTACATTATCCGGATTTTGATAAGTCTAAACATTTTGTTGTATAGTTTTTGTTATTCCTATGTATTCGGTGCATTGCTTTTTATATGTTACATATGTATTTTTACTGACGTTTTCCACCTTCTGATCAAAAGTAAATTTCGTGCCATTGAAACTTAAATCACGAATATGTTTGGAACCAAATGAAATTGCGAGCATTAATGCGAACCAACATATAGAGGCGCACAGACATCATTATCTATGTTTGGTTGACGTAATGCTACTGTTTAAATGAAGAAGTTGTATCAAAAGTAATTATCCTGGGGATAGTAGGAACAAGAGTTAGTAGCTTTGCTTCAGAAGTGGTTTATGGTTCAATCACTCAAGTGAGCAGCAAAATGAGTAGAAAACGATGTTTTCATCTATCCTTCATCAGTGTGCCCATATTCTTTCCCTCCGAAAGTGACAAACTTTTAGCAGAAATCACTTTCAAACAAGCAAGATAAATGGAACAAACTTTATGAAATCGTGTACTTGATATGGCCAAGTAATGGTCTAACAAGCTGTGAAGTGCAGTAATGAGCATTCAATTCAACCCCCGTGCACACTTGATCCGAAACGTTCACGTACCAAATAGAGGTCGATTTGTAATCTCACGACCTCGCACATACCTTGTCCAGCGCGTAGTAGAAACTAGAACTATGTATAGGCTTGTGAGCCAACAACCACAGTCTTCTGAATCAGAAAAACCCTGTGTCTTTAAAAATACATGCGTGACAAGCGGGACAGACGCCCAACAGAACTGAACTTTCAAGCTAGCGGTGCTGAGATGTGGGGCTGGCAGACCGACTACAATGTCCGGAAATCGGTTCCGGCGTGAGAAACAGCTGGTTAGATGGAGTGACTTACAGTTAGCAAACAAATATGTGAAAGCTGTTAATAGTGATAGTTCTCGTGACCGGTCAAAAGAGAGTGTGTGAATTAGCGTTTAAATGATTCATCACACAACTATCATACAACTGACAATTCTGTTATTCCTCTGGATCATCTGTTGGGTACCTACATTTAATCACATCTTCATAACGTACACTTGCCAGACCTCGCTTTGACATGAAATCCTAAGCTGACGGAAGAGATTATTAAAGAAATCACCGATAGACGACAAGTTTAAAAAAAAGGAATACTAACGAGACATCTTGTTATTTTACGAAGTTTTTCTGTCAATGAAGAGGTTGAATTTGCTCTAGATTGTGGCTGAAACCCAAAGCATAAGCTGATTTGTTGGACTGGACCGTAAGAAACTGTTTTTAACAAGCCGTCAGATTGTGTACTTTGAACGTTGTTTAGGAAAATAACTGAAATGAACTTGGTCTATTCAAAACATCAGCATGACCACCCACAAGTATAGTACCCGAAGGGAAAACCCAAGTTTTGCCTTCGGCTGGGTTGGAACGATTGAAATGGACTGCACACCTCGGGGCAACATGCTCATCACCGACTTAAACATAAAGCTACACTGGTGACCCTGATCCGTTACACCTGAAGTTAATTAATTTTCCATCCTATGCTATGTTACTAAATTAGCTGGAGAACAACTCTGGCAGCTAACGTCGGAGTATTGCGACGTTACTACTGAGTAGCGAACTTATACTCGTCAAGCATTTGAATGCCATTTTTCATATTACAGTCTTTTCAAACTGAAGAGGTTTGTAGGGATAAACACAAGAGCATGTGCTCTGGGTACACCGAAGTGACAGTGATAACACTAAATATTGCTCATCTTGGCACAATCTACTTTTTCTAAGTAAGTAGTCAAAATGCATGGCGAAATTCACTGAGCATTTGTAGAAATGAGTACGGTGAGTCGAAAAGCTCCAGTTTAACAGTTCATCCCTTTTAAATCACTTGGAAGTGCACCTTTAATACAAAAATCCGACAAAATAAGAAAGCGTGAACCTGCTTTTAACACTCCTCACATGTTTGGCTGATTACATTAAAGCCTTCGTTATCTATCGCAACAAAATGAAGACGTTCAAATTAAATAATGGATGCACAATAACACTAAAACCATGACGGCTAGCATGGTATACATACGAATATGCGAATCACTTGTTGAGTTCATTGTAAGTATACATGGTTGGCGACATCCATTTCGGAGTAGCCAGTCACAGTGACCGAAGTCAAGGGACTGTGTGCTTAAACACCACCACAAGTGGCTTGCGTTGCACCATTTGTGGTACCATTCACACACCACGTACTCAGTGTAAACTTGAAGGAATGGGACCGAGGGGTATGTGAGTGAGGCTCTTGTGTTCACCCCGCCAATGCTGGTTAGCCAGTTGATAGGCTAGCACGGAACTGAAACCCCTATCTCTCGGGAACTAAGCAGAGAGGGACTCCAATGGTAAGAACTATACTGGGTAAAAAACATTAAAAACATAGTGCAAGAAATATTCCAGTATAGTGGCAGATGCTGGCGCACTATAATGGGAATGGAGTGAAAAAGAATTCAAGGTTGAACTGGAAAAAAACAGACAGAACATTCACCATATAGTGTATCAACGATGCTAAAGAAAAGGAAAAGTAGAAGGCCACAGACATCCAGGTTTCTGCAAAGGAAAGTTGGTGAGTTGCCAAACGATGGCAGTCGTTGGTCAATGCGAACAAGATAAAAAAGGATATAACTGACATTACCTACTTGACCCTAACCTACCCGTTGTCTGTTGACTGACGGTGTACAACGAGTTCGCTGACGACCTACTAATCCCAAACGGCCGGCTCATTCGCGGCCGCACACATCGCAACATCACACAGCTATGTCACCACGACCTATGACATCGTACTGCGCGCTCCCGATCACGGCTGACTAATAACTGTTCATTGAACATGCGAACGCTCGTCAAGATCCTTTCTTCAGACCGTCCTGTATAACGCTAAGTCTTCCCAACACCTGGAATTAATGTTATAACCCGAAAGACTTACCTAGAGAACAATCGGATATCGTAGATCTTTATTGCCGGGATTTTGCTTAACTTATTTCAGTTTGTCCGTACAATAGTTGTTTTGGAATACGGCCATCGCCTATCAGGCAGAAATGACCTAGACAACGAAGGTGACTGAGTATCAGTTCGGAACAATATCCCACCACTGAATACTCCAGATGCGCCTTAGACATTGCTTACGGAAATAGCTCAGACAGCGTATGTTCTGCTGATACAATGTCCAAGTTTCACTGCCAGGTTTCACAACATTATTGAGTGGTATATACAGAGCTTAATGGTCATCTTTAGACTGTGGTTCTTCCTGACACATATTCCAAGACATCCGAAAGTAGCACTAATCATTGCCACACCAGCTCGTAACTTGCGGTCCCCGTACAAACCTGTCGGCAAAATGCCACCAGAATAGCAGAAGTCCGAGCTGTTGTCGACATTGTATCCATTGATGCGAATTTCAGGCGCAGGTGCAAGAACAGCACTTCCACCCGGGGAAAGCTGGAAAAAACGTCTTACCTGTGCTAATATCCAATCCGAACTGGGATGCCTCGGTCGCGAAAGCCGTGGCCAGTCGTTGTGGCTCGTCTTCACTGTGTGCAAACAGCGCGCTGTCACCTGCGAGCAGAAGCAAACGCACTGTTGAGGTACACATACACTTACGAGCATAACAAGTTCTAGGTATCTGTGTAACTATAACTGTGTTGGCACAGCGCTACCGGAAGCTCCTGCTTTTGGTCGATTGAAGAACGGTCCTTCAGGTGAGGGTTGATTGCAAAATACGCAGGTTATTCTCGATGAATGAGCAGTCACCGAAAGTAAGTGGCAGTACTATGACAGCTAGGTAGATTCATGGTTGACAGCTTAGACTCATGTGAGACTTTTTAAGGGTACTCAGACAAGGTGTATACTAAACTGCTACAACAGGGCTTCTGAAACAAAGGCGAAAGCACATGGACTGTTGCAGCTCGTGATCCGCCTAGTGTGCTGGCCACGCGACGTGGGGAAGTTGTCAGTTTTCACCAATCACAGACAAATCCCGGAGGAAACGTAGAAAGTATCGTAAGAATCACCAGTTAAATCCGATAGGAAAAGTGTGCAGGATATCTTCAATGGATGGACCAAAGATGAAAGACGTATAAAATTTGTTACGATCCACGGATATACGCGGTTATCAGGGCAGCTGTAGGCGTTCTGACTCCCACAGAATAAAACAGATCATTTCAGTCGTACTCAGATTAAGCTGGTTCTGCACATAATAAATTAATAACTAACAAGGTTATACAACTTACAGCCAAGTGAGGCATTTGCACGGACCTAATCGCCAGTAGCTAGCCCCTGACAAAGCAGTAAGGCATAAAATTAAATTTAGCGATGTAAAACAAAATAATCCGACCTCATAATGTGAACAAGAAAGATATTGCGAGAATTACGTTAACTTTGGCTACTTTCAAACATCTTCAGATAATAATGCGTCATGATGGAAAGTGTGTTAGCCCTGTATCTGGCGGTCTAGGTTTCGAGTCCTTGGGCTACAGTTTTGTCATCGCATTACTGGAAAACTCGTAGTAGTTCAGATTCTTTCTAGCTGATTCTGTCCAAAATCATTAGGGCGCATGAACCCATTTATTCCCCAGACCCTGGAAACAACGGACAGATGTCGTAACAACCCTGTTAATCTTAGAATTGCTGGCTGAATGTATCTACTACATTAGGTCTGCTTTCTGCGGTGAATCTTCGAATTACTGCGCTGCTTCAGTCACAGCCTCAACTGGGTGTACTGAGTTCCCTGAATGGATGGACTCCATCCATAAGGTATATGAACTGAACTGCCAATAGCCAAGGGTTCCCAATCAAATGCAAACTCTATGGTCATGTCCACTGCCTTGAGACTTCTTGTAAACCAGTGACGCTCGGTAGGGTCCTTCAGTCAGGTTCGCTTATTCGTCCTGAGAAACCGGAAGATATCTTGCTTCTACACAGATAATCTGCATTATTGAACGTTTGAACTTAGTTGTAAGAAGACGGACAACGGTAGATACTAACATCTTGTATGGCATCTTCAGTGCCAATAAACAAACATAAATACAATATAAATAAACACAACGCTAGTGGGGTGGGGGTGAGGGGAGAAAACGGCAACTGGGGTGTAAGATACAGCAAAAAACTATTATGTCTACGAGAACCTAAGGCTTACATATAATCGTTTTTGTGCACATAACGGTGGCTTGAGGTGATCAGTCATGACTGTCTCAGCGAATCGCATGCAACGTGGGTTAGTGTAACGTGCTGTAATCCTAAGTGTTGATTTGAGACTAATCCGATGGCCAGTGGCCAACATGTGTTTGTCGGTAGATGAAATCAGAAGTTTGCTTGATCCGAGGACTAAGGATATAGTCTGCACAGTCGCATTCTGATCCCATTTTAACAGTTGTTCCTCCGTTCTAAAGTTTAAGTACCCATAGATCTACCGATGTAACTTTCGCTGCAGTTGCACGTCTATCAATTCACATGGTCCTTTTCGCTTTAAATGTGGAACAGAAACCTCCAGCTGCTTGGTGTTTTCTCCCAACCTGTAGAGTCTATTTTGACGGTCTGGTCAATAGTCCGGTCAGCAAACCGTTCACCAGATCAGGATACTTGTCTGATCTTTCGGTTGAGTGGAGATATTTATTATTGTGTTTGTTTATGAGCTGATCGATTTCATCCCCAACAAAACAACCAGAACAATGGGGCACCGTTCGACCTCATCACAAGTATTAACGGATAAAAGCTGTATGTAACGTGGTTATATAGGCTTGATGTTTGCCGGTGTATTGTGCCTCAGGTGATGAATAGTCGGTGAGTTTGGCGCTCGTCCGTACCATCAACAATTGTCCGTGTGACCCGTAGTCTCTCTATTTGAGCGACAGATGGGTTCATACGACAGTAAGGTCAGGGTCACCTAACTGGTAGTCACAAATATGATTAGTAAAAAGTTAATCATCGCACGCACACTAGTCGTTTTTATGGCGCCTATTGAGAATAATGATTTCTGGCTCACCATTGACTCTATTAAGTGCATGTACAAGAATGCGCTGTTCAGTGAGGTTTGTTCTTTCGCATAGTCCCGAATGTTTGCTATGGCTTAATACTTCCTATCTACATTCTGAGCTATCCTTAAAGGATGTGGTTCTTCTCGCAACCATACAATTAAGGGTAACTGAGACAGATCGACCGTCTATGTTCACACTCTGTCCAAGCCTTCTTTTACAGCAATTCATTACTTGCTGCGACTCCGAAAACAGTTTGGCGTACTATTCGTCTGAATGATACTGATCGTTGGCTAGTAGGGTTACTCCATCGTCATCTGTCTTCTGATAAATCAAAAGGTGAACTTTTGCTATCGGGGCCGGAACTTATATTCACTTTAGACATTTCCATTATCTCCTCTCTTGGTGATTTCGACTTACCAAAAGTTAATTTTCAGATTTTCTCGTGTGCACGCCCCGAGGATTGTACACAAGCACGGTTTTTACACACAGTCGAAGCGCTGAGTTTGAAGGAGCAAACCGCTGATATCAATGAGTGGTGCATCAGCCATAACTAGTCGCGGCTGGACTACATATTTGCAAACGAAGAGGTGATAACTTAGAAATCACAATGCTACTAGGATTAAGTCCTCACGCAGTCGTCTTATTCAATTTTTTATATGCTGCATGACTCTTTTTTGCTCAGTTGTCAGTGATTGTGGAAACTTCCACAAAACGGATGTGGAGAAATTACGTGATTATTTGGCAAGGCTATCCTGAGAGAATTTTATGCCCCCCCCCCCCCCCGCACAACATACTGTTGAGTATGTCTGTGAGAAGCTGACTACCGTTCTTTTTGTTGTATCTGAATCACCGGCCGTCGTTAAACAGAATAAGCCTCCAAGTAATCTACAGGGTCATACATACAAACCTATTGTAAAAATCAACATATTTAGATGTGTTATCCGCTATAACCATCTCGTGATTATCAAAAACTACATGCTGCTTTGGGCAATCGGTGTAGTCGTTAACCCACGAAGACCGTTTTCATCACAAACAACGTCTTACAGAGCGCTTTGTCACTGGTACGAACAACCAGCTGCGATTTGTTTCGTTAACTCACAAGACGAATTCTGGGGTTTCTCACTTCTTAGGGCAGCCAGGTCATACCAACTCCGATGACGAAGTTGCTGATTGTCTCGTTGAGTTATGCAACAGCATTTTTGCACAGTCGCCTTCGATTTTTCAGACTCGTCTTGACTCTGGAATTAATGGCACCAACATAACGTATATCCCCTTAAAGATGGCACTGACTAGACTCAGGTATCTTAAGGACAGCTCTTCTGGTGCCAGTGGTATCCCTCCTAAAGCCCCATTTAAAGTAGCCCAGTAGCTTGCTGACCCATTTTGCCTGCCACTCACGCGATCTGTCCCACAGGGGATGGTACCCAGTGGCTTGAAACCCATGAATATCACGCCTCTTTTCGAGTGTGGCAGGCGTTATGTTCCCAGGGGTTACAGACCAGATATCCTGCTATCGAGCATCTAGAATGCTTTGGAGGCGCTCGTATACAATTTGCTTTATAGGTACTTCGTCTCTCAAAACTTCTCCAATCTACAGTATGATTTCCACAAGCTTCTGTATATGATAAGCATAAACGATTCATTTTCTACCAGCTTCAGTGGCATACACTGCAGTTTACTTCTTGGTCCATTTCTGTTTTCCAATATTTTTGATGATCTTCCTCCAGTTACCTCCGCTCATTATTTTCCCTGATGACGTCAAGAGTTAGCATACTGTGAGTACGGACAACGGTCCTCTTGTCTGACAGAATGATACTAACATTGTAGTCAATTGGTCTCAACTATACCAGCTGGATTATAATGCTGGCAAATATGGAGTAATGTACACTGGGGACTATCTGAATACCACGTGTCATCTCGACAGCTACACGCTACAGATAGTTCTTGTTAAGAAGAACTTAGGAACCATTGGTTCGCACACGTTCTACAACTCTGCGGACGTTGAACCGACTGAGAAACCGGGTAATAATATCCTTGTGTTACTGAAACGTCTTTCAGGCCGTCTCGATTTTCGTCGTTTCCACCTCCCTTAAAACAGTTTTATTCAATTGCATCTTGAAAACAGAGCTGTGATGCGGACATTTTACCTCCAAAAGAACGAGTTACTGTTGGAGACGGTGCAACCTCGTGCACCTAAGGCAATCCAGGACCTGAAAACTAAGCCATATGTAGAGGGACCGACGTCATTGAAAATATACTATTTAGACCATCGTTGGCTTAGAGGTGGCTTGGCATTAACCTTCTTTATGAAGCCTCCTGATCATCCGTACCAACCGATGTTCATTAAGAAAAGTAGTATGTCAGTGAGAGATTACCTTCTTACAATGGAAGTCCAACATAGCAGACTTGTCTACAGACGTGGCTTTTTCTCACTTTGTGTTTGTAAGACTTGGAATGCTCTGCCTGACTATGTTGTTTTCGTTGACCATCAATTTTCAAGGCTTGCCTTGATCGCCATTTCTTACGTTAGTTCTAACATAGCACCTTCTGCTCCGTTTCGGCTGGTTGATGTAAAACATGAGATTCTACGCATCGAGATAAGAAGTTATAGAAAGCTCCTGCCTGCTGCTTTCAACTCCAATTCATTAATCTGTTGGCCTATTATTAACGACTGACGGGATAGAAAAAACCGTTTAGTTAGTTAGTCAACTTGTTCTCTCATAGTCCATGTGAAGATCGTGTCTGTGCTTGTCAAGTCTTTAAAACACTTAAAAGAAATATCTATTAATCGAGTAGAGGTCGTTGTGCATGTTCACCCGTGTTCTTGGATCCGATACTTAATTATAAGAAACCCCATTAAATGATAAGTACCGCCTCACTTGAATCACACAGGTCTCACTGGAATAATTACCAACACACCTCCGGACTTGGGACCGACGCTTGCATCCTGAAACTACCGATAGCTGTTGTCATTGAACATCAGACTTGTCCTAATATAGGCTACAGTATGAACGTTGTAATATACTTTTAATATTGGTGTTTTGACCACATAAAAGAAGTGTGAAGTCTATCAAATGTGTAAGATCTACAGTGACGTTTAAATTCCACTTGACGACCACCCAGTCAAAAAGAAGTCAAATCTGTCAATTAATTCGTTGGATACTATGTTGGATGGTGGAGAGCAATCGGAAATTTTGTTGATAACAGTCGACACGAAGTCAGGTTCTGCTCGAAACTTTCGCATTCAGTTGTGCTTTTCAGATGACCCCTTCCGAGTACCATTCGGGTTTCACTGTTGTCAGAGCTGGTCAGTAGTGCACAATCTTGCCACTACAAAGATTTAAACTACAGCGCATCACTTCAAGTGGCAACCAAGTTGACTATCAAATCATTGGGCTAACATTAAGTGCAACTGAATTATCGTGTCTTGAATCATATCCAATCCAAACTGATATCACTTTAACAGTAATCAAGGCAGTGCTTAACGATATCAACAAATTGTGTACTTCAAACTTGACTGTGAAATCCTAATCTTCGGATAATTCACTGAGAGGCCTAGCTACAGTGTTGTCTTTTAATTTGTTTGAGAAGATCGAGTATCACTAACAGCAGAATGCGACAGACCGTTCAGCTGTGATCTTTCCGTCTTATTTACTGTGGTCAACTAGCTTGTCTCAGGTAAGCGCTCAAGTGTATACACTATTTATAGGGTTTAACAAGAGCAAATTTCAAGTCCGGTGTTTCTTTTCGAAAGAATCAATAAAGAAGATTTTGCGAATGCATCCGTTAACCGTGGTTGGTGTTCGTGTTACGCCAGCCGGATCAGAAGTCAGCTTTTCCAATACATTTCCTGTCGCTAACCTCGCATTTATTAATTAGTACGGTCTTCCTACTAACGGACTGAAAGTAGTCCGTTTAGGAGTCAAACGTTTTGTCGTTGGCATACCAAAGAACAATAAACGTATGTTCACTTTAGTCGTTTATGTACACTTGTCAGAAATATCAATCTTACGCATCGTTATGTGCTTGAATAACGTACGTGACAGATATTACCTCTAGTTTTGTTTGCCAACTGATTCGCTCGTTGCTGCATTCCAGTCTATACGTGTGTCTCTACGGCTGACATATTTAGCACGTTTGGCTTGGGAGTGCAAGATGGATTCCAGTTGAAGGCCATTTGGCCTGAAGTTGTTCAGGAGATGGCACACATGACCAAAAGTACGGTATCAGTGAGTCACTATAACCAGTCTTACTTTTCTTTACACGTAAATCTGCGCCTCCCGTAAGATCAACAGGATCACTGACGGGAATTTGCTTTTACGTCCAGTTGCTACATTCTGGTTTACAAAGTCTCACGTACCCAAGTGAATACTATTTGAAGCTTTCATCCACAACTGTATGAATTGTCTTGGGGATGTCAGTAAGTAGGACAGAAACACCGCAGGCGGGAGATTGTTTACCAAGTTCGTTTGCTCACACATGAACAAATTTACTCACTTCATATTTTTAAATTACAGGGAAAAGAACCATTACATTAAAACGACTTTTGCTGGCTACTGGTATGCCCCTTGCCTCAGATTGCATCCACAAAGCAGTCTGCACATTTTTATTTAACGAGCATTGTTTCCCTCTGAACTTTGGTAGAATATAAAGTCATGAAAAATACTGTGTAGCGAACAAGCTCCTTTTCAGGGATTCATCATCAGGCTAAATACATCACATTTATGTCACGAATTTTACAGGGGAATCATTAAAGGGGGTAAGTGGGGAACGGGTAGTTAATCAGGCCAATCAGTTCAGTGTCACACTGCAATCAACTACCCACTTGAATCGTGGGTCTTGATAGGCTAACAGGGTGTGGGGTTGGCCATGGCAGATCCAACGCCTAAACAAAACGTTTCTGTGCGCACAGGGTAGGTTGATTGAAGCATGAAATTGAACTGATTGACCTGATTAACTACCCGTTCCCCATTTACCTCCTTTAATGAGTCCCCTGTAGAATTCGTGATGTAAATGTGATGTATTTAGCCTGATGATGAATCACTGAAAACGAGCTTGTTTGCTACACAGTATTTTTCATGACTACACTGGGAATTTTCGCGAGAATATAAAGTCTGAAATGTACGGATAGTTTGAACGGTGTAGTTAACGATGAGCCATGTAAGGTATCCATCAGAGTAAAACAAATATTATCTAAAGTGTACAGAGACAATCAGTTTCTGATAGAAAGTAACCCCGTCGTTTCTGTTAATTGTATTCAACCCTTTGAACGTTCAACTGTTATGTTACCCAAACAATAAACTATATATTTGCCCACAGGACTTCTTCTTTGCCCGTTCAATTTGTGTGCGACCACTGATTTGCGGATATAGCACACCGTTTTCTAAACTTTTTTTCCAGACTTCCCAAATGTTTCTAGATGACGTTTTAGGGAAGTTTCATGTAACTGAGTTTACAGTCCATTTCTCACCACGTATCATTAAGGAATAGAGGTAACTCACAAAACACGAAGCGCCAAGAAAGCTTTATGATCTACCAGTTAGTCTTTGTTTGACTCTTCTAAAGGTTGACGATCCCGATAGTCACCTGTAATAATTTTACTTTCTCAACTATATCCTTACAGGTGACAGGCAACTTTTCAAGAAGAAGCCGTTTGTGAACGCTACCATTTGGTGGGAATAGAACGTTTTCGCAAGTCTTCTAACTTGTTTTGTCACTCATGTCTGAATAATCATTTAAATGAACATCGCAAGGTCCGATCAAAAGTTGTTAACCGCAAGCTAATCGGAACAGAATTCGTCTCTACGTTGACATTGTGCACGAATAGCTTAGATCACCGAAGGGCTGGTGGATCAAGAAATATAACTGCGTGTAAACTGTGCCTTGTTCTATTCTCTTAATGCTATCTTATAGACTGGTGTAATATTGTTAAGGATTGCGTACTATACACCTGAAAACAATTTCCATTTCTTTTTCTGTCTGAATTTTACACTAGGCCTACGGTTGGCAAACTGACTTGGTGAAACTCCAGTCGATCCTTTCACTCCATAAGTTTAGTGATTTTCGGAATAAATCTTGAACTATGAGTGTTCGATGGCACAGTGCGGACAAATTCTTTGCGTTGTGTATCGCATCTGCTCATATGTCAACAACATGACTCCGACAATGACTAGAATAAATTGGGTGATAAACTATAAATGGCTTCCTCAAACTGAATTTAGAGGGATAAATGTAAAGTTTGTGATCATATTTGAGACGTTTTGTGGTAGAATCTAGCTGATAAACGTTTGAAACGCAGTTTTCGGGAATAGAACGACCGACGAAATTAATACCAGAAAAGACAAAGAATTTTCGGTGGTGAAGTAATACGACCGTGGAAAACCGAATTCCTTTAAAGGATTCATTAACTAAAATAGCCCCGAACAAATTAATCTTGCACGTTTTAATCTGGATTCTCAGTCTCTTTGAAAACTGTTGATTACTAAGGTGTAATTCGTCTTAAACAACTCAAACGTTGTAATTAATTCACCCGAGCTGGCGGAGTTTTTGTGAGAACTGAGATGCTATTGGAAGACGAAGTTTCTGGCTGCTAAACAGTTGCTGTCAAAACGTACGACAATTTATTTTCATCTCACTTGCTACTTGATCTCTATGAGACCAATCTTAACAAACGCACGCGATTATGAAGGCAAGTTATGAATAAATTTAAGAAAGTTTATATTAGATCCAAATATACCGTATCCGAATGAGCTAACATCTGTTCGATAATGAGGATGTCTAATCTTTTATGGGTCATTTTCCAACTTTCAGCCAAGAGTGCTTGCATGTTCGTGACAGCACACCAAGCATTAAGTTGGAGTAATCTATCTCACAAACTAAAGCTTACCAAAAGATCATGACCGCTTATTAATTTTCCTTGGTCAGACCAACGGAAATGCCTGATGACAATAATGATGGTTCCCATCGCATCACTGGTCTCAGAAAGGTCAAGCGGAAGAAAAACATTGAGAAAATTTTAGACTGAAGTAAACTTTTAACTTTAAGATATACACTCTAACCCAGCCGATATTGGTGCTTGTTTAGTTGTGCCAGACAGCCCATGACCATGCGAATGGTTTACAATGAAATAAAGGTACTTGTTGTCGATCGTCAGACACTGTCTGCGAACAGAATAATGTCACGCTGAATAATACTAGGCAGATAGTACGGTCGCTGTCCAATATTTGATATTTGGCTCGTCCTATCGTCTACAGCATCGCTCTGACTTGAATGCATTCTTCGAAAGTCACCGTTTGATGTTGTGAACTGACTTTTTGTCTCACCCTGACAATTCTACAGGGATTTCAACAATATTACATTCCGTAAGACAAACCTGTTAGCCCGATGTAAAGCAGGTTCATCAGTGAGTAGAATGAGTTGACAAGCACTTCGCTTCTGCAACAAGCAAGCAAAAAATGAGTTCAATCAAATCCACTCAGATAAGGCAGTCAATCATCTACAGTTTTCCAAACAGATAATGCCAACTTGGTTACACACTCCTGATTAGTAGCCCGGAGATTTTATTTCATATACGTTAAGCACCATTCACTGCTTTAGGTATCGCTTGTGGTCATAAAGCTTATTTAATTGACTCCTTTAAAAACAAACCATTAGGATCTACAGGTTCAGTCTTCTTAAACCTCACCTGGTCCACTTACTCTTGAGGGAATTGCAATTACCAACGAACAAATGAGTATCCATCTCGAGCTACCAAACTGTCACACTTATTTAACACACAAAGTTATCTCGTTAGGACTTCAGCACAATTTTGTACAACCATTAAATCCGCGAGTATACAGTTTACACACATTTGCACTAACGATAAGCATTTTTAAAACACAAACCTATCACAGTAGTTCTATACATCAGTAAAATTAGTATCGGTGCATACAACTTAGTTGGCATTATGCTTGATAGTATAAAGTGTTACAACAACCTATGAAAACTGTAAGTACCACAGCACTCGGACACAATAACTTCAAGTAGCTTGTAACATGAGCAAATAGGTGCGAGGGTTGCAAACTTGGATACTGTTAGATTGTTTCTTTCCGTCTATTTGATCCAGTCCGCCCTGTGTTCTGTCACACAACAGCCTGCATCCCGAAAGGACAGAATGTACCTTCCGAAGACCAGTAGAATCAGCGGCCAGATCGGTGTACGACAATTTGATTTAGCTTGTTTCAAGAACCACATCTGGGAAATGCTTTGATGCACAGAAAGAGCTCACCGTCAAACCCCATAATAAAAGAAAACATTTTTACTGCTCATTAAGAACAGCGACTAATGTACTGGATGTAAAAATCACAAAGTCTCATGCACAACAGTTTATCTTCAAGCCATCTAATCAGTTCCAACTGTTAACGCTAACCAATGTGTTGCGATGTCTGCGAGTCACGTACTACCATTCCGAAAAACATGTCTATTTATGATATACATATGCGGGTATTAGGAAATCAGACCTACATAATGTACTATTAAACAGCAACGATTTAATTGATAGTCTAGTTTTTCAGCAAAATCGATGGGCACAACCGGTTGGACGATTTGTTTCTTGTTGTTGTTGACACATCCTCATGGCGGGCTATTAATCCAAACGTTGCAGACATTTTCCCTAGCTCGTTCATCTCATATTTTCACAGGTCACAGTCGGTCACTTTTTTACGGTTGACAAAAACTAGTAAGCACTCACCAGCGACATAGTAGATCTTGTTGGATCACTTCAGCACTACACACGGCAGAGAATCAAACCTTCTACCAAAATTAGTGTCTGAATGTTAGACCACCATAGAATAGTGGTCCAGATATTTATTCCGTAGTTTGAGAGCCAAGGTTATCGGCCCTGCAAGAATGCACGTGGATTACCTCCGTTCGATGATGTGCTTCTTGGTCTCAGGCTGAAATCGATCAGTCGTTTTGCGAACATTCGGGATTTCAGAGCACATAAGAGCGGATGCAACTTGAAGTCAAGCAGACGGTTGAAAGCAACAACACAAAGTATGTAATAGATGCATTATTTTGAATTAGAAGTAGTGTATCCATATGATAGCTACTATGACCTCCAAGAAGTAACCGATAAGATATTGGCCTCTAACCGTACTGTTGCACTAAACCAAGACATGTGACCTATGATCAATACGAGTAGATACACGCAAGCCAAACGCAATGTATAAAACGTAGACACTACACGGACAGCAGAGTATCAGAAATCGAGTATCAATACTGGGTTAATAAAAACAATATATGCCGCGGCAAGGATGCTGTCCATTTTGGTTTGGGACCACTTCTTATTGAGTATGTAGCTTACGCTAGAACTCTACTTTGTTGTTCTCTAAGGTAGTTGACTACGCCGAACAAAAACCACATCTTTTTAATTCGCTCTATACAGTGACTACTTGGTGGTTAAGTTCATTTCCAGTTGCATGTGTGTCACAGGATTCACTGGTTAGGTTACGCGGACGACGATGAATAAACATGCATGAATTCGAAAGAGCAGAACGAATGTATCTCAACTCCAAACGCAGAGGGTAAACAAGGCTATTATTTGACCAGTGGCCATCCGATTAGGTTGTGATGAACTCCAAAAACTATACTTTAAACGGGTTGATTAAGGACCTATCGGTACACGCAGTATGGTTTCAACAACAACACAAGCTAGTGTATATGCAAACTAAAAGGTTGCCTCAAAAATACATCTCCCATACGGTGTGTACAATGACAAGAGGGAGATGGAATGAAGGAAAAATATTTAACTCGCTGACCAGTGAAAACAACAGAAATTAACCACTACATGTACCCACAACTGTCACAGAGTTACTTTTAAGATGTTTGGTGTAATATAGACCCTGCAAACGATCTGAGGATAGCAGGTCTCATTATGGATAGAGACCCAGTAGTTTGTAATCATCGGGTGTGCACTGAAAAAAGATAGCTTCACATAGTAGTGTTAAAGTAAATGAAACATTTTATAAGAACCACAAGTTTACGAGACTTCTTGTACAGTGAAGCTAATGGCCAGCAAGATCAAGTGTTTGTTCAGTCAGGAAAGCAAGTATTTTAAACGGAGTGACTATAACAATTATATGAGCAAGGCTGACTTATGCAGTTGCCGAGATTATGTCATTCCCCCGATCATTCTCCCATCAGCTCACTATCCCGCACATACTACAGACATTACCAGACAGAAAACTGCTTCTGGTATACCTTTAAAGGGCAAGAGATCTGCAGGAACGATCGCTAGGTGGTAACCGGTAGACGTCACTTGTTACCAAGCTGTGCACTCTAACACTGGTCTATTATTCTTTTTACACAATGAACTTGGAGACATTTCTTTTGCAAACGCTTTTCGGTATGTCCACTTCCAATTATCTTGCGTAACCAATCACATTTAGATCACGATAAGACGCTTATCTGGACGTGTGCATAAACACCACCCACCCCCGCTAAAACGAGGATCTGTTGTGTTAAGCACTGGTGGAACAGTTGAGTTTTATCGCTATATCAACAAGGCTGCGGTTTTCTTTTCCACCTGTTGAAAATATGGTAGCTTTTATAGAAAATCGTGATCACATGTGCACAGCTGGCCCCATACGGTTCAAAACTTTATCCATGATTTGAAATAAATTTGGCCGACAATTCAGTCATAAAACAGAACAAATGACGTGCAGATTTTAAAAAATCTTTTAGGCAGCAGACTCGCACTATGTCAACAAAATGACCAGCTCATTACGGCACTTCAAGTTATTCCGTCCGGTTGTTTGCTGCACATGCGATTTCTATGTAAATGTTTTAGTTTAATTAATGAGCGGCTTGTTGATGAATAACTTGAAACTATTTTGACAGATGACAATAGAGTTTCTGAACATCACAGGTGCAACTCAAAATGGTCGATCGTGCAAGTGGTAAGGTTATTCTTAACCCCAAGTTGAACACTATTCACGATTGCCTTACAGAAACTTGGACTGGGGTCCAGACATGCTCGTGACATGAAGAAGCATTACTTAGGAGCTCTGACAAGAGCGTATCTCGAGTCCAGCGCTTCTTTCGAAAATAAACTGGGTGGAAAGTCTCTTGATACGAAAACTGCGGTCATATGCCATTAGTGTTTAAGTCATGTTCAACTAATTTCTGTTCAACTGTAAGGAGTTCTTGGTAAATACCTATAAACGACCATCAACTATTTGACCACTATGGACAGTCTTACGCG
Organism: Paragonimus skrjabini miyazakii; assembly: GCA_014338405.1. Taxonomy (NCBI): domain Eukaryota; kingdom Metazoa; phylum Platyhelminthes; class Trematoda; order Plagiorchiida; family Troglotrematidae; genus Paragonimus; species Paragonimus skrjabini miyazakii. The sequence continues at coordinate 197,505 of JTDE01000181.1, read as the reverse complement.
AGTGAAACAGATGAGAAGTATTGTCTAGTTAAAAGGTTTTAGGCAAAATATGCAAAGCAATTAAAAGAGGGTTTCAATTATGTGAAACTAAATACAAGCAACTATTTTGTTGCAAAGTGTATATCATTCACACTTAATCTTAATCGTTATCACCGACGCCTACGTCATTACGGTCACTATTATAATCATAATTATCAACGTATCTACATATTATTTTAGCTCTGAACTGCATTTGTATGTACAGTGGCTTGGGAAGCTGCTAGGTCTAATAGTATTAGACGAAGAGAGAGATTAACCAACAGGTGCAAATACAATATGAGATATCGATAGGCGAAAGCAACAGGAATTAGTCGAAAGGAAGAAGAGTCAACTATATAACGGTTTACCGCTGACTGCGACATCCCGCCTTATCTGACAGCGTTTTCATTCATTGGTGTGGATAACCCCGTAGTTTCTAACTTGATAAGGGATATCTCCTAACGTTAATGCGGATATGAACGTCGTAAAGATTGACTATTTCACTGAATGACCATCAAGCGAATGCTTCCAACTGTCAGCAACCGCGTAGAATAATTCGTGGTGTTTGCAATCTGTTGGTTCCAATGACCACTATCGAAGAGGTGAGCAGCAGTGTCGAACTTATTGGGTTTCATTAACACAACGCACGTTGGGGACTCGAACCCACG
>JTDE01000181.1:182505-196719 GCA_014338405.1 Paragonimus skrjabini miyazakii | reverse complement strand
ATTGTAGCCCGGATACTTATTTATCGGACCACAAGACAGTCAGTTAGGATTGCAGGAAATTATGCAAATTACTCTTATGGTTCGTTGCACCTGTTATTCTCAGAAACTGAAATTGATCAGCCGTTTTTGGTTAGCCTGCAAAGCATGATACGAACGGCTTGGCATTGTCATTTTTCAAGCTGGCAGTATGGCAACCGACATACCACACATGAAAACGTTACTAATCTGTGTTTTCAGTTCACCGTATTGTAGTCGGATATGAGCTGTGAGGATAACTTCGTTAACTACTTCCTTCTCTACTACGCATATGCTAAGGTATACCAGTGAGAATGGAGAAAAGACCAAAATAAGATCGAAACATCACGTGCACATTTATCCTTGATTCATTTGTTATGACTTATATCAAGTCAATTTCTGCAATTGAAGAAATTATTCTAGAGATTTATTTTAGGCATGTATAGGAATTTGTTATCAGATAGACGTATGATGTAGCTACCTATTTTAGTTGCCAAAAGGAATCTTCCTGGAAAGCCTTCTATTAAATTAATAATACCTCTGATGGAGATACGGTAGGGAACGAGGTTCAAAAATTATTTAAAGTTAGCTGAGTCACTCATAAGCTTTTTTTCTTTTAGGTTCAGGATAGACACGGAAAGTTTCATTAGAGTTTCGATCGTATGAACATACTGGTCATGGAGGGCGAGGCATTTAGTATGTTGGTTTGATTTGATAGGCCAGTTTCATTGAACGACATTGGACGCTATCATCTGGCAACTCGGTATGAGGCTCAAAATATAAATTAACCGTGTTACATTAATAATTCTATCTCATTACACAGTCGTCCAAGGCTACTAACTTGTTTCTCATATTCAACATGCATTCAACCTGCGTCGGTAGGAATAAACGAAGGCATCGGCTTCGAGCTCGATTACCGGTATCTTGGTATCAGGATTCGATGCTTATCTTTACAATGCCGCGAAACGAAACACGATTACCCAGCCGAAATGATCTATTTCCATGTGCAACTGCCTTATATGTTCAAGTAAATTTGTTTCTTTCAAAGTTGGAAGTAAATTTGAGCATGTTAGCCTCGGCCTCTTGTATTCAACCTAAAAACTGACATGGCTTATGTAACGTTGGTTGCGAAGACATGGGATTGGCTGTTTTAATTTTGAAAATATGTCGAACCCGCTTACTGCTCAAAAGTTTGACCCTCTATTTCTGAAATTCTTTGTGTCATTCCCGCATCTAGTAGACCGTTCAGCTCTCTCACTCTCGTAAGATAATTCTGTCCACTCTCAGAGTCCTTTATCTTTACCTTGCAGATCTTTAAGCTCACAACATTCTATTGGATAACCAGAACCTCAGTAACGTTTTCGAAATATATGGGATGAGAATCAAGTCGTGTATTTGATTGATCCAATTCCGATTACATGTGTGCTAAGGAATGCGGACATAGTTCAAATGACACAAATATTCGGCATGGACACAGGAGAACGAATATTGAGTCCTACACTCAGCACAGTAACGGACGTTGCTGTAACAGTGGGACAGCTCGAAGTAGATGTACATCAATTCATTTATCAATCAACAAGCAGCTGTCATGCGTTATTTTCGTAAGTTGTTTGTGCCTCGTTTTTCTATGGACGGGTTAGTGTTTAGAATCGGACGCAGAAATTTCAGTACAACGAAGAGGGAGATTAACCTGACAAGGGTCCACTGGCGCTGAAATTGACGTTTAGCTGCTACTCAGCAAAGAACATAAGGTATCATCAATCAACGAATAGACACTTTGTTGAATGATATTATTTAACATTTGACTATATAATTTTGTTATAGAATACCTGAAAATTAAGTTCACTTTTGGACCGGTAGTCATCACACATCGATAGAAAAATTGTATCATACTAACGCTATTTCCAAGTAGCAATGTAGTTTTTAATGAAATAAACTCATATTGTGGTGGTTGCTAAGAAAACGGAAGCCATGGCCTGTTTCCAAAGAAGGCGAAATATAAAACGCAAACGACTTCTGTTCGAACGACAGAAAAGTCCAGAAATATTTGGAATACACGAAGAAACGTCTGTTCACAAACCAATTATGTTCCCAGCCCCCCTTCTGAAGGAGGGGCGATTCATCATGGTACAATTTCCAGGAAATCAGTTCTCGAAATAAAAACCAAAATTTGACAGAAGAATCAACCACAACTGATAGTGAAGCTGAATAACTATAATGAAAAATAATGTCTATTTTAAATGTGGACAGGCTGAATGCAAATCGACACTTCAATCTGTTTCAGTCAGTTATATTCACAAATATCTCAAAGATTTCCAATTTTACGTTTTCCTATCAAATCCCTAATCAAGATTGGTCGTACAGAACGAAAGACAAGCATTATGTAATTAACTCAACTTGGTACAGTACATAACTCTGCATTCTCATTTAAAATGGGTTACACTAAACAATTTATTGAAACCCACTTGACAGTGTGGTAATGTGTACCGTGTAAGTAATTTGCATACTTTTCTAGTTACCAAAATAGCTATGGTCTAACTGTTCGTGCAGTTGTCACAATTGGGGCATTCAGAAGGTGAACTGGGTCTCTTGCGTTTTTAAAAAGTATGTCATTTTAGAAATAAAAGTCAACTTAGTGGGTAAAGTTATAAAACTGTTCCTTCCACATGGTCCCTTAGCAAGGGTCAACCGTTTTTGCAAGAGTTGACACTACAAGTTTCCACAAATTATTACAGGAAGAGACGAGGAAATACTAAGAAAGAGCCCTTCTCTGACTGTTAATTCATTATGTTTAAAGCTTGAAACCAGATATCTCAGTTATTAATTTGTTGACCCTTCTTATTTGGCGAAGCATCTCGGATGCCTAGACTACATTTCTATTCTGGTCTATCCCGATTGCATGTAAAACGCGTTTCCAGTTTGTTGCCTGTTGAACCGTTGTAAAAGTTACTCGTCTGTGGTTAATCCTAAGGTCATTCCTGTATAACAATAGGTATAATCAGCCGTCGATGGTAGTCGAAACAGACAGCATTACAGACAGTGCTCAGATCCACTAAAAATTTACAGTAATATGCACTGTTTGACTTTCTGGTGTTTATTCTGCATCCGACTCAGGTATTAAACAGACTAGTCATCTCTGGGGGTACTAACGAAAAAGACGACGGAATATATATGTTCCCGTCAACTGAGTGTTTCTGTGTACTTTCAAGACATTTTGAACAATGAAACCAGCAACTGTAAATGAAGAAAACGTTTAGTATATTCAACGAAACATGTTGCTCTGATGCTCTGCCCATTAAATATAATTTGGGTTGGCATCTTTAAGCAAAAGCTAACTGCTTGCAACCTGAACGTTATAGTACAACAGCTTGACATGATCAGTTAGCTGATTCTTACTTGATGAGCGTAGTCTACAACTTTGTCTTTTACAGTTCACCAAACTTTTACAAGTGCATCCGCTAAACTGTGTCTACTCAAAAGTGATGAATCCATTCGTTGTTGTTGCTGAGTTCTCAGTGCTGGCTGAGTTGTCAAATACAGAACATTTCATTTACGCTTAGCGATGCTATACTCAGCTTGACGTGCTGAATGTCAAAGGCCAACATCTGATGATAAGCAGACATTTGGAAGGTGGATGTACATAAATTGTGATTGTTCTACGAAAAAGTAGCCCGGACGATACAGATTTAGAGGTTGGAGTGAGTGAACTAATGATGATGATGTAGAAATTCTTGCAAAGCTTGGATTAGCGGGTTGGTCTTTGGTGGTCGCGATGACAATGCTTTTAACTACAAGGGTTTACTGTAATAATAGGTGCTGCCGATATCGTACTTCGAGAGTAAGAACGCTCTGGTCTAAAACAACGCAGCTTACGTGATTTTAAGCCGTTATGAACCAAAAACGTTGTTGTTTCCATGGTGACTCGTGGTCATTGCACTTACAGGTTTTTGCCCAGTCGTGTAGGATGTTCGAAGTATGGCTCACAGTCAAGCGAAATAGAACCATCTAGGGAGGGTTAGTGTGGAATTCACATAAACTAATAGTAAACAGTAGTCGACAAAGACAGATTTGACGATCGACGAAAAGAAGTGCCTTTTTGTACTTAGTAGGATAATCAACTGAGTTTGTGGGGTCCGCACGTTTTCACTTCAATTTCTAGCAGGTTAGCCGATGATAACCGAAACAATCACTGCTATCTAAAGTATCCAGTGTACATGTGAACTGCGTAGACCGAATGGTGGAAGTTGCCCGGTCTACTTACTTGGCTAGAGTGTAATGTAATACTAGTAGATTAAATTCAACGACCGTTAACGGAAATCATTAAAGAAGAACACGTTGCATACATCGAAAATGAGAACCGGATCGAAAGAGAAGACGAATTTCAAAAACCTACAATTTCTGTTCCGGGGAAAGCTTAGAGTTCAGTTTGGTTGCATTGGTGATTATAAAGTACGTTATGTGTACTTCAGTTTGGTTGAAAGGACAATTAGGCATAGACGTAAATTAAGTTTGCAACGCAGAAGCATGATTATGTGTTCAAATGGTTAGGATACTTCTGAGAAGGTAGACAACACGAAAGCCAGTTCTCGGGAAACAACATAATGTCCATGAAAATCAACGTGAGTACACTGTGTGGGACCTAGTTATGAGAGGCCTTTTGAAAATTTGATGACATTTTGATGCTTATCTACTCCTAAAGAAGACAAAATTTGAAATGATTAGACGTATTCTTTATAAAAAGTATCCATTTTTGGGAGAAGTTCGTGAGAAGTTAGAAGTTCACAACTCCAGCCGGCAGATGTCTTACGGTTGCGGAAATTTTATCACCTTTGTGTCAGAAATATTTATTTTTCACGAGCCTATGGATATACCCCCTTGTTTATTGTTGATTTCGAGAGTGAGTTCTAAGTTTTCTCGGAAAAGACGAGCACGTGACTCCAAGGTGAATAATCGCAGCGGTTGGGTATTTTGAACCACATACCTTCTTCAGTTTCTCCTTATCTCTGACATCCCCATTAATTCGACTATTTAACGCCTATCTGTCATCTGTGCAAAACATTCTGACGTCTGCTCAAATGGGGCTAATCAGTTTGGAAAAGACGAACCCATCGCCGCAGACATTTTAAACATCAGCTTTTCTGTGAGTTGGGTTAACACTTTGCGGTGATTGAAGTTATTCATAACCTGCTCACTAAGAACAAATGGAAGAGGGGAATTCCATATCAAGTGTTAGTTAACAGAGAACTGCTATCTAATATCTAGTTTCCGTAGGGTGATAATTCCGTTTCTAACGAATAAAATAATTTACCCTAACAGACTTTCTGAAGACGAAGGTAGCTACCGACTGCCCGCTGAATTCCAGTACTGATGCACAGCTAGGCCGCGGTCTTTTATGCCACATTAATAGTCGCTCGACTGTATCAGATGCTGAGTATCTCAAAGGGGAAATTGATACGTGGTTCACACAACTGAACAGAGGAGATAGATGCCAGGTCCAACGGAATATGCACTGTCCAGCTCTAACTGCGTTTGTTCAACAGTGAGCTCAATTGTTTATATGGTCCTACCAACAAGGGGGATGAGATAGACATGTCCATACCCGTAAACAAATTGATCAAACTGTTTCATTGCTTCGGGCAAAGACACAGCTGCGGGCTCAGCGTGGCGATAGTTTTTAGGTAACTCGAGGTATGACACGTACTTTGATACTTTTACAAGCGTAAATACAGGACAGGTTATTAAACAACGTTTGCCCACGTAAAATGCAAGTAGCACACTTTGCGTCGAAATGTGACAACGACCTTATTTCATATTAAATTTTGTCTACTCTGTTCATACGTCATTAGATCTCAGTAAATTGTACATTATGTTGACAATTTAAGGTGCCTGTTCGAGGGATGTTACCTCTCCAGATAAGCTACAAGGGTGATGATTGTGAACAATATGCGAATTGTCTGGACCTACCTCAGGGTTTTGCCCAGTGATGTTAGGAATGCTCTAGAAGGAACAGTGCATATGTCAGAGAGAATGTAGAACTGAGTTGCTCATACTATGAAAGCGCTTTACGACTCAACAATAAATGAGTACAATTGAGGATATTTGCCTTTATTTTTGGTTCTAATAGCACCACATAAAGTAATATTTTAAGGTAACTCACACGAGTTTTTAAAATCAAATTTATTACTGGTTGCAATGTTTATGAGTTGATGTAAAAGGAAAGGTAGTCTGAAACATTCGATGGGCTTGTCTGCGGAAATTAGTAAGAAAGCACAATGAACTGAATTGGCATCAAAATATCGACTGATGTGATCTCGTCTACACATTTTCGCTGGAAATTTCTTGTATTACCTCTTCAGAAAATTCTAGATGCATAATCGTTTTTCATTTATCTTTAGTTTGGATTTTCAAATTATTCAAGTGAATCCAACTTAATCTCCGAGGTTAGTTGTTTTAAATACTCAACTTTGTGTTCATGCCGGTATGGCTATTTAGCGGAACATGACAACAGTATTCAGAACACTATAAATAGTGAACAGAAGTTGAGAAGTCTGTAAGCAGAAGATAAAAACCAAGACACTGCAAAGGTGTCTTTCCTACATCAGGCCAACGCTGAGTACATATATTTTTTCCAGTTATTCTGCACCGTCCTACGTTTGAATTAATCCCCTCAGGCCTTTGGATGGCCTAGCCTGCTGCAATATTCAAGCTTTTGGTTGTAGTCAGTAGGTTAGGAAAATCTATCACTCATTGTTAACAATTTTATTCAGGTTTGTTCTGACGGCTAACCTTTAATATCATGCATAAAAACCGTGGTATATATTTGTTTGTAACTGAACGGAAAATATGGGCACACTGACAAGGTAAACGCGTGCTACTCAGAAAAGTTTCCGTGATTGGAGTTAGTATGGATTCAGTTGAGTAATGATCAAAAGGCTCTTCCCATGAGACAGATCTAAATTTAATTCTAAACTCTAACATTTCTTACTGATAGATTCAATTTAGGCCTATGAGTAGGGAAATCTTGTTATTTGAAGACAGTAAACCAGAACTTACATCTGATGTGTCCTGTTTAAAGAAGCCGTTCCCTCTGGAATACGAAAACCTCAAACTACTGTGGCCGATAATCAAATAGACCTTATTCAAGTTCTCAGCGACAGTCGGATTCACTTATTTCTTTGTTCTATTATTCTAGTTTGCCTGACCGACTATGTAACGTTCGTCTAGAAAGCCGCCATCCGAAAGACAACGGATTGCTTCGTTCATTAGCTACTAATTCGCTGGTTGGGCGATGTGTCAGTACGCAATTCAGACAACACCACGACAATGTTATTCAAAAGTACCACTTTCTGAAGCATTCACAACATATGAAGGTGTCTTAGATTTAAGCCTGAGTTTCATAATCCCTGCTACAACCGGCTTTGAGTTTTGGTTCGCAGTTCTCTGTAGCTGTCGTTTTAAATGTTGAACGTTACCCACATGTAAGTGTAGCTTAGCTTTTGGCTAAGAAGATTCGACGGCGGTGAATGACGTGTCGTCGGCGTAGGCGTCAAAGTGATTGTTTCCTCTAAGTATGAGCTGGACTTAAGATCTTGATAATGAGGAAGACATATCCTGACGACGAGCTGCTACAGGAGCGAAATTCGAATCTTATGTTTTGTTTCTAAGAAAGCTCACCAAAAGTCTAGCTGCATGTAGAAGCAGTCAGTTTTGAGTGATGTTTGTTGCATGTTACGAAAATTCTTGACTACTTACAATCAATCTAAATATAAATGATGAACCGTAAAGCTATGTTGACAAGCGTTGATTGGAAATCATAAAGCACAATCGAAATAGGCGTGTGAAATATAATCATAATCGATTCCACAGCTGGAATGTAAATTTCTTACACCAACTGACAATCGGAAAACTATTGAACAGGTGCGGTTTCCCTGCCAGCTCGCCGGTTACATTGCTGTGAATTAAAACACAACACAAACAAGCACGCATTGATCGGTCATAACGACGGTGTTTAGGATGTTTCTAATGGAGTTGGCGTTGTACATGCATTTAATTTGTTCCATACTGCTGATTGTTTACCGTGACCTTCTGGATCATTCGAAGTTGATTCCACAGATGGACTTGGGAATCACCTTAATCCAATAAGTCTTAGGAGTACCACATTTCGACTGCTTTCTTGTCTCTCAGTGGCGATTCTAAACGCAAAAACAGCTACACAAATATGCAACATCTGTGTTACTAATGAAATGTAAAGAAAAATACTGCAACAGTCTCTAAAAACATGGAAAACTTAGACATCAAAATACTTGAATGAAAGTATTTTCCACTCCGTAGCGAACGCATACCGGTTGCGTTGTTCCATTTGTTGCACCACCAACTTACTCGTCACATGGTCTCTTTTCCGAGGAAGTCACTAGTACCTTATGGTCAGTGTACAAACTGTAGGTACTGGTAGGTATTGAGAATCAAGTACTCACAAGCAACTGTGTGCTGGCCCAAGATCACCAATTACATGTCGAGTCCAAGCCGGTTAAGTTACTTAAGCTATTCTTATAATAATCGGACGCAGTTAGTATCAATGTTGTAGAACTGACCGTAATTTCCTTGATAGGCATCGAGTTTAATTGCTGTTCCTGTTTTATTAAAGCTACCGATCAGGATAACCAGAATGCCTTTGCTTATTTGGTTTTTGAAGCTTGCAGTGTTCATGTTACCTACCTCACACGGTGTTATTGAATCATTTGCTAGTTATTTCAAGTGAAAGTCTGTTTCAGAGATGAAACTTGCTGTAATGTGTGGAAGCGTTTCTTTGCAATGTCGATATCAAATGTTTTTTTTTGGTTTAACAACCTAACAATCCACACGGCACAATATAATTTCGCTCGAATTAAGTGGATATGGGTACTTTGATTAATAAACCTCGTCATCTGTGAAAATCAATTAGGCAAGTAAGTACTGTGAAAATGGATTACAAATTTACCAGCCAAGTGTTTGAGCAAGTTGTTGGTTCTCTATAATTGGACAATACAGTGACTAGCGGTTGTCTAGATACATTTGTGTTATCCAATTGTAAGGACTACGTAGATTTAGTTCTTTGAATGTTTTCACAGAATTGACACCTTCCAAGATATGTGCACACTGAGATACGTATACAATGAATTTAATTAACTAGGGTGTGTCTCATCGCAAACCGTAGACTACAGGGTTACTTTAAGTAAGCCTGCATAGGGGTATAACAAGAAACAATGTGAAAATCTATTACACTGTTAGCTAGACTACTGATGACCGAAAAGTATTTTCGGGTTAACCAAATGTAGTTGTCAATCTATATTCGTTTGTAATCTCGGCGAACTGTGCTTAGTATGTCGAAATGTGTTTATGAGTAGTGATGACCAAGAATGTGGGACAGATGTAGTTATATATGATGATGATTCAAACTATGGTGAGGAAATTATTATTATTTTAGAATAAGATGTACATAAGGTAAGATTATTTCACCTTGATATGTTGTCTCAGTTAATTGCTGAATGTGACTGAACCTCAATATAAGTGAATGGAAATCATGTAAGAAACTTGTGGAAAAATTAAGCAACATATTTGTCTCCTCAAAATACATTAATTTAGTGTGATCGTTAAGTCAACTTTTTTACTTAGGGATCATTAAGTTTGTGTCAGCTACCGGATGTACCCTATAAAGAATTACTCCCAGAATGAATTAAATCTACTTTCAACTGTGAGTGAATATTGTTCGGGAATTCCGAATTATCGAGTCGACAAGCCGATAAGCTTTGGAGGACCAGCTGAAGAAAGTAACGGATGCTATTTAAAGGAGATAAAGGTAATCAAAGTTTTGACTCATAGAAAACAGTAAATGCAATATTTCATTGAATACCTGAGTAGAAATCATTTTACACCACTACCAATCCTAGACAGTGGAGTAAATTATAGGCAGATTGCAAGAAATTTATTAATGTCAACTTGTGATACCCGTGACTTCCATGAGAGGCAGCTTTGCTAGAACGAGTTTGTAATCTTCACACAATAGTCACTGATTTAACGTGTGCATACCTTAAACTTAAATACACAATCGCAACGGTGTAGAACAGCAGATTTCCATTTCTAAATATTGATCAAATTCATTGAAAAGAGAATCAATCCAAAGGTCAACTCGATTAAGAAAAGGAATAAGCCAGTAAACAGTTTTGTAGTTTTAACTACATGGAATATATGAATTGCGTTTTGACAACAAGAACACAAAGTGTCCCTATAATCAACTTCAGTACAGCCACTATTTTGCTGAAGTATGTAACGCTGAAATTCGCTTTGCTGAACTGTCATCTGAATGCGTAAAGCCCCTTAAAACGTTCGTGGGTACCAGTCCCCTCAAGTTCTTTACTGCCAGTTAATTTGATTTCGTTGCTCTCATTTTGTGGAATCCGGGGACAGCAGAACCACTTCGGTTCTTTTGGGGCTGTGTGAAAAACGAGGTAGTCCTCACAAAGGCAGTTGCTTGCTGACAATTTACATGCATATAATCCTTCAGCAAACCTAAACTGTATACTAGTTAGGACCGACCTTAGCCCCGATTCGGTCCTCAAAATGTGGTCCAGCTTGAATGATGATTTTTGAGTCTTCACCTCGTTTACCACACAAAACGAGGGGCAAAAATGACCGTGATTTTACGGTTCGAAGATCAAAATATTGGAGTCACACAGTGAGGACAACTTTCTTAGGTTTTGTTCAGTCTTCCGTGCTCACTCTCTCACCTGCCATTGCCAGCAGGGGTACGTTGGACAAATTGTAAAATAACAAGCGGTGTGGTCTAATGACCACTTTACAAAACGGATTCACAAACTTATTTCTAATGCAGCTTTCACTACGTAAATACTGTTTATCAAGTTAAACTGTGAAAATAATATGGAAAGTTTGTAAGACCCAACTAGCCCATTACAGAACTTTCAGGTTACATCCATCATAAATCACAAAAGCTACTGTTATGTCTTTGAAACTCATGTCTAGATACAGTCAAGCCATTTGTGGTTAGTTGTCTCCAAATACGCGATTAAAATAGAAGCACCAACTAATACATCCGGATTGCTCTCAAAGTCTAAGTGGATAAAGCCTTACCATGTAAACTGTGGAAGTTCAAGGAGTTCTTATCTCACGCCCAATAGTGAGTCTGACACCATCTTGTCGTATAATTTATTATTCTGTTTGGAAAAAGTTGATTTTTCGACGGTTTCTAGTCTACATCTGTCTATAAAACGTTACTTCATGCCTTGGGTATCGGGAAGCAATTCAGATGGTAAGAAGAACTGACAAAGTTTCAGAAATTATCTTCTGAAAAAGGCTGTAAATTTACCCTGTTGTGAAGAAAACATTCCCAACATTTCACGATCACGAAGATTTGGTCATATGAACCAGGATCGTCATTCAAACCGTGGATCTCCACCAATGACAAAAGAACACCCAGGATTGCCGCGTTGTCACAAGCTGCTTCTCCTTCATGTAGTATAGATTTTGTTAGCTTGCCACTAGGAGCCATCTGAAAGTGAATTTAATGGGAGCCATACAGCTCTATAGGTTCCTGTTATCATTTCCTCAAAGGCATGATCGTTTTGAAAGGGTGTTTACACAGACCAAGTGCTGTGAGTCTGTTCAAAGTGTTTCGCACTGGAAAACTTGCAATCCGAATACCTTAAATCTGTTGGTTACCAAGATTTAACCATTTTATTATCAGGCAATCAGTCGGGTTAATCGTAAACGCCATTTGAGATACAGGCATTCTGCATCACTGTTTTTTAAGCACAAAGTATTGTGCCGACAAGGCAGTGTGCTTCATTTGTCATCACAACGAGCACTCAGAAACCGCTTGTTTCACACAATCTGAGTTAAATGGTCATCCTAGACTCTCTTTGTAATAATAAGCATAACCTCACTGGATTCCTCTAATTGGCAGCAATCATTTGGTTCTCCTTGCAGTTTATGTAATCGAACAGTGTCCTTCTAGTTTGATCAGTGCCGCACACAGGCACACCAATCCAGTGTTAACTAACCATTATTTTATCAGACGTCCACGAAAAAGCAATTAATTACGTGAAATTTCGGTCAGCATTTTTGTATTTCCCTATAATCTGTCGTTGGTTTATGTCATGTGTTACTCGGCTGAACAGAATAGATTAATTTGATATGAACGTGTTCACTATGGCCTACATCTGATTACATGAACGCCGGCAAATAAATGTACCGTGACCAATCGTCTGTACTTCAGACACACTAATTTGGTCCACAAAGATGATTAGGCACGTTTCACGCTCGAGGTCGACTGGCTGTTCGTTTCTAAAAATAGTATTGTTAGTATCGCTAGTGTTATTCAAACGCGAGGTTTTTCAGTAGGGTAGAAAAAAGGTTACATGGATTGCAAATCGCCTAAAACCGTGGATTACTTCAAGTTTACTATGCTCGATACAATTAGTGCAACGTAGACAGTTCCGGACAGAATGGAATCTATGGCGAAGAGAGTCATGTTAGAGGCGGACGTCTTGACGTTCTTGTATGAACTCCCACTTATCCCATAGAGATCATGAAAGTGAAAAGTTGGGAACTTTCATAAGTGGCCGTTTAAATCTTGACCGAAATCGGATACGAGAATATAAACCTCTTCTTCTGTAAGGGCTGATGTCTTATGTGTTCAGGTTTGTTGCATTACTTCTTCCAGGCTGTTACTGACCAGAAATTTATGGTTAACTTGTAAACGGTCGTTCATCTATCGCCACTCCAGACGTGTTCATAGGAGACTTTGCAAGTGAGTTGTACCACCGCCCAGTCTAGTGGATAATTGTTTGAGCCACACTTCTGACACATGCCCACAAGTCGCGCGTTTGATTCCATGGCGTCGTCGATGATGATGTGATCCAGCAAGAGTGATCTTATTCTCTGTCACCACTTTGGTAGCTTTTGGAAGCACCTCATTGCACGCTTGGCGTACGGTTTGACTTAATAGAGTAAATGACCCCAGCTATCGAGTGCAGGATAATAGTTCGAAGTAATCCAACTGTTCACTATGTATCGCACAGGCATGAAGCTTATATACATCAATCGACGTAAAAAAAATCCACCCAACTTCTAAGTCTTAGTAAAAGCTTTTACATACTACAGCCTTGCAGTCATATCGGCAATATTTGTTTAGCAGTGGGCTACCATATTTCAAGCCTTTCAGGTGGTCTATTTGACTTGAGGTTTTATGTCATGGTGCTCGAAAGTGACTATCGATCGGTGTTATCGCAAGACGTGCACGAGCACACATTTACGGACAAAGAGGAGGTAACTCGTACCGGTCATGAATAAACAACTGTGAACATGCAACTGCACACTGAGATGACTAGACTGCGGCCTATGTAGACTGCCATTATCTTAGACTGATGGTTAAGGCATTACGTTCGCAGGCAGTCAAACAGTAGACAGACAATTTCGCTGATCCCCGAGCTATGTGGAAGCTTCAAAGTAGTACGCGTTTAGTAAACAGAAAACCAGTAACACAGATGTTGTGTGACCGGTAACCATTAAATCTGTTGTCATATTCATCTGCCTAGCACACAGTCCACCCACGTCAGTGAGTAGTTGTATGCTTGAATTTATCCGGTTGAATGCCTCGCTCGAGTCACCACACATGCTTCAGATCGTCACACAAATCCTGTGTAACACTCAGGACATGCAGGGGAAATAACTGGGTTCTCATCAAGTAAAATCCTTCTTTGAACTTCATCGGGATGGCTTCGGGGAGAGCAAAGGACCAGACCTGATATTACTCCAAGTATGAGGACCATTTAAAGGATGTTGACCTTCGTAATGGACCGTCTTATAACTGCCACCGTCGATTTCCGTCTATTCCACTTTGCAACTGATATTCCGAAGATTCAGCTAGGCGTACTGCGACCAGTGATTTGATTCTGACTACTAGGCGTTCAGTTGTTGGTTGTACGTTCAACAAGCCTGACGCCGGAGGTATGGTCCACGGGGACTTTATTTTCCAAACCAGGCTAGAGAGTTCTACCTACCAGCCAATGCATGAAGTGCAGTCAACTGTGACTGGTGTTCAGATGATCCAAGGTGGAGTGTTGTGTGCTTTTCATTGCTCATCCCTTCTGAGAAATCACGAAAATATTTTCCAAAAATGATCGATGAAACAAATGTAAGTAGAAG